>CAMOHE010053602.1:0-33094 GCA_946598075.1 Artocarpus hirsutus
TCTGATAAGGAATGACCCTAGACCCAACCTCTATAAATAGGGAGTGAGTCTAATGAGTTATTTAGATCAATAGAGAGATTAAGAGTGATACTCTACTGGTGAGAATCTGAAACTCCTTGAGAGCTCTTGTTCACAAATCACGAACACTAGCTTTGGGTTCTCTCAATTGGTTGGAAGGAGAGTCACCTTGAGGAAGAGCTGTATGTGTGAGCCCACACTCACTCCGATCGTGGATAGAGAATAGTAAAGAAGACCAGTTGGTTGAGGCTCTTCTGGAACGTTACTTCTCTACACAGACTTCGGGAGCTTTTCGGCTTATACAAGGTCAGTAAGATCAGGTTAATTTATACATATAGCATGTCAAACTTGTGTTTTGGAAAATACTCTGATTTAAAATTTTAAAATTTTGCTGCGTATTATTTTTCCAACACCATGTTCCTAATTGAATTTGGTGAGTCTCTCCTAGGTGGCTTGTTGAATTCTGAGTTGGAAATTATTGATATAAATTTGTGATTTTTTTGTGGTTTTGACACATAAACACATTTGTATGTTTTACATGATTGTATTATTTTACTAAATTATTGTAGTATGTTTGCTTATGTTTAGTAAATGATTCTTTATTGTAGAATGAAAATGTCTAAAAACACTTTATCTTTGATACTGGAAAAAAACCAATTAACCAATAAGAACTATAATGATGGGAAACGAAACCCAAACATTGCCCTATCCTTTGAGAAACTACAATTTGTGCTAACAACTCTATATCCTCTAGAGCCTATGGGAGGTTCTAATAATGAGCAAACCCAAGCATAAGATAGCAAGAAAGATGCTAATGATCAAGCCTACTGTCATGTTATGGCTGGCATGAATAACGTGTTGTAGGCTTAACATAAAGATTATGAGACTACGTAGCAGATCTTGGATAATCTTGAAGACATATTTGGAGGCTAGGCCGTAACAAAACAGCAAGAGGCACTTCAAAAACTTCTAAATGCATGCAAAGACTGGGGACATCTATGAAGGAATGTATGATGTTGGTCATGGGTTTTCTCGTTGAGGCTCAAACCAAGGGAGATGACATTAATGCTAAAAATCAGATGACTATGGCCTTTGAGACTCTGTCTAAGGAGTTTATCCCTTTTAGTGCTTCATTTAATTTAAGCAATAGAAGGAATATGACCTTGACTGAGTTAATGAAGCAGTTATAAGAATTCAAAAATCTGATCAAGGAAACTCCTACTAGTGAGGCCAACTTGGCGGCTACCTTTGGTTCCAATCCTAACTCTTTGAATGGGCTAAGAACTGGAAGTCTTTAATTCCTACAAGCAGCAAGAACAAGAAGAAGAAAAAAAAGAACCCAAGGAAGCTCAAGTGCTTTTTCTATGGGAAGGTCGAGCACATCAAGAGAATTACAAGGACTTCCTTACCCGAGGAGGTTGGTGTGATCTTCTTGTTATTAAAACTTGTTTGGTTGAGGAATCTAGTGACACTTGGAAAATAGATTTTGAAACAACTAATTATGTTTGTGTTTCTCTATTGGAGTTCAAAGAAATGAGAAGTCTACTACATGAAGACTTCACGCTTTGGATGGGTGATGACTTATGTCAAATATCATGTACTTTTTTAATAAATTGGTGACTTATGTCAAATTATTAGATTAGCTAAATTAAAGCTAATTGGATTTAATAATTCATGTTAATTTATGGTTGAATTAATTTTGTAATTAATTCAAGATAAATATGTTGAATTATTGTGGATAATATCTTATTTGTATGGTTTTATCTGTACATGATAATTTTAATCAAATAACTTCTCTATTAGGTTATTTGAATTAAAATTTGAGGCTCTACAAAAGATACCCGAAACTAATAAGATAGGAATTATCCAATTAGTTGAGATAGTATCTATCAGATCAACCTGTAAAGTTTGAATTAAATTCAAACTCGGTTCAGCCACAATGTTGTCGACCATAGTATATTAGGTGCGGTCGACTACGATAGTTAGAGTCTAAATCTAATTAGATGGATTAGACTCTGAAACTGATTCAAACTTGAATTTTGAGGTCTTATCTAATAATGATTAACCTTAAGCCTGACCTTTGTAATTGGGAGTGAGACTCATAAGTTATTTAGATCAAGAGTGAGCACTCTATTCTATGAGTCTCTAAAACTCCCTTGAAGAGTTATTATTCACAAATCATGAATGGTAGTTCTTAGTATTTCTTAATTGGTTGGAAAGAGAGTCACCAAGGAAGAGCTATACGACGTGCACCCACATGCACTCTGATCGTAGATAGAGAATAGCAAAGAAGACCGGTTGGTTAAGACTCTTCTGGAACGTTCTTTTCTACATTGATTATAGGAGCTCTTTAGCACAAAAGATTAGTAAGATCTTGTTAATTTATGTATATAGTGTGTCAAACTTATGTATTGAAAAATACTCTAGTA
This sequence comes from Artocarpus hirsutus, assembly GCA_946598075.1. Lineage (NCBI taxonomy): Eukaryota > Viridiplantae > Streptophyta > Magnoliopsida > Rosales > Moraceae > Artocarpus > Artocarpus hirsutus. The sequence continues at coordinate 2,448 of CAMOHE010053602.1, forward strand.
TAGAAAATTTTTAATTTCCATTGGATACTAATTTTCCAACATAATCATTACCTAATTAGACCTCAAAATTTGAGTTTGGATCAGTTTTAGAGTAAAAACACATGAAAATGCATATTTGTCTAACTATCGTAGTCGATCGTGCCTAGTTTATTGCGTTCTACCTTGTGGTTGTGATATTGGAGTTTGAATTGAGTTGGAATTCCTCAAGCTGATCTAATAGATCCAATCTTAGCCAATTCAATAAATCCTATCTTATTTGACCCATGTATCTATTATAGACCCTTAATTTTAATTAAAATAGCCTAATATAAAAGTTATCTGATTAAAATAGTCATATACAGATAAACCAATACAAATAAAATATTATCCAAATAACTCAACATGTTTATCTTGAATTAATTCACAAAACTAATTTAGTTGATAAATTTACATGAATTATAAAATTCAATTTTATTGGATTTTAGCCAATCTAATAATTTAACATAAGTCACCAATATGTAGGCAAAATATGCCGTATCGTTATAGGATTTATTATAAGCCAACAAAGAGGACCCGATGGACATATATAGTTCTAGCTCCTATAATTATAAAATACAATATCTCAAATTCATATTTTATACTTATCAACTCTAAGGTTATTTCATTAAAAGCTTAGAGTTGTACTCTCAAATTATATAAAATTACGAAGCTTCAATAAGCTAACAGTCCATGACATATTATAATGTGTCACATCCCCATAGGATATTCATAATTGGCGTAAGGGTAAATTTTGTTTTACCTTCTCGATCATTTTTATCTTGCATTCCATTATCATACCATTGGAATACTTACTATCCGTAGATAGTCTACCATTCAGTTACATCTATGTATCCAAAAGGTTAAGCACTTAAGTCTCCCAATTACAAGATAATGCATATAAAAGAATATCATTAACTTTACAAAAAGAGCTATGGATTCTATATCGATAAATAATAAGTCTACATCAATCAAGGGTCATGCCTCCAACATACTCAGATGCATGCCATCATTAAGTTAGAATATCACCCTTTGGTATATCAAAAGACATAAGTTAACATAAGGGGCCCATTGGTAATTTTAAGATTAAAACATAACACATATGATTGTCTAAAGCAAATTAATTTGCACAAATAGAATTATTAACCAAATCAATTCAATTTTTATATCCCGATCCAATACATCATCAACTATGACAATGCACTAATGTTTCTGCTCAAGAAGTTCCACTCCAATGGCCATGACAAGTCCTCTCCTGTTAGGGATGTAGAAAACATAACAACCTTAGCATGAATAAAGTGCCCAATTTTATTTCCTTTATTGTAAATCTTATGATTTAGACCATCCTTTAAGATTCATGTTTTTCACATAATTTTCCCATCATATACACGATTCTTGAAGGCTTAGGCCAACGATTTGTTTGCTTATTATACATTCAATAGAAATGAACATAAAGAGAATAACATTTGGATATGAATAATAAATAAATTATTTATTAATAAAATATCTCAAAAAATATATTACAATATTTTACTCTTTAGGTCACTATGTCTAACATACTTCAACTTATTAGCTTGATAAATTGGGGCATGGAGTTCACATTTTTATTGATTCAGCATCCTAGTAGTTGGCTCAAACCAACCAAAACCAAACAGGGTGAATTTCGAGAACCTTAAAACCATAGCTCTGATACCTAATTGTCACAACCCAATGCTAGGGGTAGTGACTTAATTGAAAGAATGATTTCTAAAGATCAAGAAAGTTGAAAAACACTTGGAAACTAAAGTAGGGCCCGTGAATTTATAAAAATAGTCTAATATGCTTAGGATGTTAGACATGTATGCCATAAGGATTAAAAATGTGATATGTTTTTGGAGACATTTTTATCTATAAAGAATTTATTGATAATTCATATACCAAATTGTTGTCCCTTTCACATTCATATTTGTTGGATGTATAATAAGCAAACATAAGTCTGAGACTATCAATCTAAACATTTATAATCTAGCATATGATGGATAGATTAAGTAAAAGATATGATTCTAAAGGTGACAGTCTAAATCGTAAGATCCGCAATTGAGGGAATCAAGTTGGATGCTTTATTCATGCCAAGATTGTTATGTTGTTTATATCGCTAATGGAAGATGGTCTTGGGCATCAGAGGTAGACTCCATGAATAGAAACATTGATATATTGACATAGGTGACATTGTATTGGATCGAAACATAAAGTGTAATTGATTTGGAATAAGAATTTTGTCTTAGCAAATCAATCCACTTTAGACAATCATATGTGTTGTATCTTAATTCTGAAATGAATAATGGGCCTGTTATCTTCACTTATGTCTTTTGATATACCAAAGGATGGCATCCATATTTTATGATAGTATGCATATAAGTGCGTTGGAGCCATGACTCTTGATAGCATAGACTTGTTATTCATATATAGGAATCCATAGCTCCTCTTTAGAAGTCGATGATATCCTCTTATACACGTTATCCTGTAATTGGAAGACTAAAGCATTCAACCATTTGGATACATAGGTGTAACCAAACAGTATGCTGTCTTTGGATAGTAAGTTTTTTGATGGTGAGATAATGGAATGTAAGAGAAAAATAATCGAAAAAGTAAGATAAAATTTATCTTTAAGTTGACTATGGATATCATATGGGGATACGATACATTATGATATGTCATGGATACTTAGTTTTTTATGCTTCATAATTTTATATAGTTTGAGAATGCAACTCTATGTTTTTAGTGGAGTAGCGTTGAGTTGATATTTATGAAATATATATCTAGGATACTGGGTTTTATAATTATCGGAAGCCTTGACTATATAAGTACATTGGGTCTCCTTTGCTAGTTGATAACAAATCCTATAACGATACGGCATACTTTTTCAATAAATCGATGACTTATATTAAATTATTAGATTGATAGAAATTCGATAATATTAAATAATTCATGTCTGTTTATCTTGAATTAATTTTATCGGTTGAATTAATTTTATGTAAATTAATTCAAGATAAACTTGTTGAATTATCATGAATATTTATTTTTTTTAGAGATTATCTAAATATGACTGTTTTAATCAAATACTTCTCTATTGGGTTACTTGACTTTAAACTGAGGCTCTATCCAAAGAATCTTGGGTGGGCAATGAAAGATTCGCTAGGACTATTTATCGTAAGTTTGGTAGTCCGATCTATCAGTTTGCCTATTGATCGAGAAATAATTTGATCATGTGTTTTTACATGATTTTATCAGATATTGACCCAGATTCAAATTTTTGAGGCCTTATCTAATAACAACCAGCCTGGGGACGACTTCTATAAATAAAGAGTGAGTACTCGTAGTTATGTATATCAGTTGAGAAATCAAAAGTAAGCACTCTAGTCTATGAGTTTCTGAAACTCTCCTAAGAGCTATTGTTCGTAAATCATGAATGTTAGTTCTAGGTATTCTCAATTGATTGGAAGGAGAGTCATCGGGGAAGAGCTGTACGAGGTGTGCCCACACACATACCACTCCTGGATAGAGAATAACAAAAAAAACTAGTTGGTTGAGGCTCTTTTGGAACCCCTTTCTCTTTACATATTGCAAGAGCTTTTTAGCAGAAAAGGCTAGTAAGATCTAGTTAATTTATAAATATAACATAATAAATTTGTGCTTTAGAAAATATTCTTATTAAAATTTTATAATTTCTACTGCGTATTAGTTTTTCAACAATTGGTATCAGAGCCAAGTTTTTACATAAATTTACGAGTTTGTGATTATGCTCTATATGTATAAATTTTATGATCTTGACCTTTCCTATGCTTGAATTTAATTTTTTTGATAGTTAACACTCTAAGGTTTCTAAATATTCATGTTGACATGAGATTACATAGTAAATGCTTATTAATTAATTATGGTTTACTAAATTATTATTTAATTATTTATTAATTAAATAATTTGTACCGGTTATGGTTCCTTCGAGGTTAGAAATTGTATCTAGTTTCTTGCATGTAATTAGATAGCGGTTCTATCCTCACCGTCTAGGAGTTATTATTTAATTTTAAATTTGTAAGAATTTTGTAAGTAAATAATCATGCGGAGACAAGACGGATCTAGAAGACGGACCTAAAAGTTGAATAATAGTAGTTCCGAAGGTCTTTCCTAAGTCTCTAAATTTTTATGTTTTTGAATTGTTGAAAGTAAGATTGATAAATTGTGTAAAAACTGTAATTTTTAGAAAACGTGATTTCTACTCGATTGGTAGGTCAAACCCTTAATTCGACGGGCCGATGGTCATAGATTGGTAGGCCAAACCCTCAAGTTTAGCAAGGAATGGAATGAAGCAATCGGCTAAGAATGTTAAAAACAGGAACCCAAAGAAGCTCAAGTGCTTTTTCTGCGAATGACAAGAACAAGAAGAAGAAAAAACAGGAACCCAAAGAAGCTCAAGTGCTTTTTCTGCGAGAAGGTTGAGCACATCGAGAAGAATTGCAAGGACTTCCATTCTCGAGGAGGTAGGTGTGATCGTCTAGTTATTGAAACTTGTTTGGCTAAGGAATCTAGTGACACTTGGGTTATAGATTCTGGGGCAACTAATCATATTTGTGTTTCTCTATAGAAGTTCAAAGAAACGAGAAGTCTGCTGTAGAAGACTTAATGCTTTGGTTGATAGAGTAAGTTCAGCAAGTCGATCTTCCAACTCAGTCGAGATCACATGTTTTTACGTGATTTTAACATATATTGACCAAGATTTGAATTTTTAAGGCCTTATCTAATAATAACCAACTTGAGGATTACCTCTATAAATAGAGATTAAGTACTCATAGTTGTTTAGATCAGTTGAGAAATCAAGAGTGAGCACTCTAGTCTGTGAGTCTCTGAAACTCCCATGTGAGCTATTGTTTATAAATCACGAATGTTAGTTTTGGGTTTTCTCAATTGGTAGGAAAGAAAGTCACCAGGGAAAAGCTGTGTGAGGTGTGCCTACACACATACTGATAATGAATAGAAAATAGCAAAGAAGACCAGTTGGTTGAGGATCTTCTGGAACCCCTTTCTCTTCATAGATTGTAGGAGCTCTTTAGCATAAAAGGTTAGTAAGATCTAGTTAATTTATTCATATAGCATGTCAAACTTGTGTTTTAGAAAATACTTTGATTAAAATTTTAAAATTACTATTTTTCCAACAAAAGAGTCTTAAATGTTAAAAAAAAAGAATCCAAATAGAAAATTTAGAATGAAATATATAAATTTTGAATGAATGTTTATCAAATAAGTAAAAATACACCTGCGTATCTATCTTAAAAATATATAAAAATAAAGTCAAATAACAAATAAATAGAATTTATAAAGGTTCAATCCTCTATTCAGAGCGTTCAATTCCATGCATCCTATATACACCAACAGGATAGTGAGGAGCTCGAAAATAATCCACAACTCAAGGATCAATCTTCTAACTTGAAAAGGGAAAGAAAGAGGAGTGAGCACAAAGTGCCCAGGAGGAAATTTATTACTACCTTCCTAGTTTTTTATTACTATTATTATTACATAAGATTTTTATATAGATAATAGACACATTTTTCATAACAATGTAAAAATTTACTAATTTCTTACTTTATCAAGCAAATCAATAATTCTAAAGTTTGTAATTCGTCATTCAAGTTTTTCACACACGTGCCAAGTTGTTAGTGATGGAAAGGAAAGCAAGAAAGATTTACAATAAGTTTCATTGTGCCCCAAATGAGCACCCTGCACCCATTGTACTCTAAAGGAGCACCCCATGAGATAGGCCATATAATAATGACGGTACCAAAATGTATAATATCCATTGTGCTTAATAAATGAGCACCCTGTGGGATATATTTTTAAGAAAACTTAAGATGGCCATAGAATTTGTCCAACGGTGCCACGTGTTAGTGATGTGCCCTAGGGCAATTATGTAATGACCACATTTTAACTTTGTTACATTTGCATTTTATTAATAAAGAGGCATTTTCATTATTGTTTTTTATTCTAATTCTATGAATAGTTAATTTTGCCTAAGGTCATCAAGTATGTAACTTGATAGTAAAACTCTTAGGTGAAAATTGAATTATATCTAAATTATCCCTAGTCGGTCATTATTATTGGGATAATAATGAATGAAGACTAGTATAAAGTTTGACTGATGATTATGTTTTACTAATCATGTGTATGAGATACTAAGTCAACTCATAGATACATATTTGAGAAATGATGTATTGGATCGTCCCGCTATGAGAATACTACATGGATAATTGTCGTAAGTGATTCTCATCACAATAGTATTATCCTAGTCCTCTGACCTGAAATCACCATGGTTTCCTACATGACAAGTTCTATATTTTGACACAATCTAATATTATCTTTAATAGGATGATGGAATGGATTGTTGTTAGATATAAAGTAAATCATGTGAGAAATATGAGTGATTAAGAAGGAATTTGTCACTCATTTATCATGAGAAAGATATCTATGGGCCCCTCGATAAGTTAGACTGAAGTAAAATGTATGGCCATACTGAAATAAATTGATAAGGGTTATCAATATCAGTCTACTTAAGATCGAGAAATAATATGATTAACTAGTATAAGGATGACATAAACCATGCCTTATGTTTAATCAAGGTATCTAGTGACAATAGGACTTTATTACTTATTGTGGATTAGGTTATGTCGGGTTAATGACATTCGTATAACTTGGGTAATCATAATGTCATGCTAGAGGCCGCTTATAATTTGTGGGCTAGAAACAAAATTTCAAGCCCACTACCAACGTTATGTGAACCTACAGGGTCGCACACTTGAAATAGACTAAAAAAATCAATTTTGGGTTTACTGTGTCTAGGCTCAATGAACTTGATAATATCTAGATACGATGTACTAGATATGTCTAGGTTCATTGAATCTGACATTATCTAAATTCTCTGAATCATATTTGAATTACTGACATTATCTAGATTTTCTGAATCATATTCTAATTACAGACATTATCTAGATTCTCTGAGTCATATTCAAATTACAGTTTACCCTATTTACAATCTGACTCTATCTTGAAGTCAATAGATATATATATATCTGTTTTAGGGTTTTTAGTCGAATTAAGAAGGGAAAAGGCATTCTCTCATTCTAAATAAGGCAAAAGACGTTAAAACCTTAAATTAAAAGAGAGTCATTTAACAAAGAGGAGAGGGTGCTAGCACACCAATTCATTTTTGGGAGAGTCTGTTTGTGTGGATACCTACAGAGGATATTGCTCTAAGTAACAATGTCTGAATCCGATCCCAAATACTAAAAGCTCGAGTTAGGGTGTCACTAGAGTGAACCCGCTCTCTCCCTTCCAAAATCTTGTCCTTTTTGTCATCCTGGTAAGATTCTATGACTTTTTTATCAATCTAATCGAATTGCATGGATCTTGCGAGGGTTTGTAGGAATCAATTTTAATTTTCCACTGCTTATTTGAATAACAAAATCCAACAAAACCCAACATCACGTAGCTAGGGTCTCATTTTTCATAGGCTCTAGTTATAACACATTTGACTACTAAAAACCCATCCTAAATCATTCTACCCATGTTAGTTAGTTTTTTGACAAAATTTCAATAGCATAAAGGCTTATATTTCTTAAAACCAAAATTTTAAACTTGTAAGAAAATGATTCACAATTATATTGTGGTGTGTCATAACATCAAGATGCACCACTCAGAGCAATTTTATTATATCAAATAATAAGATTACACCTAACATCATTTGCCATTCCATTCATATCAATCATATTATAAAAACTTCTATTTCAAGGCCAAGCTCAACATAATTTAATTGTTCTTAATCCCAATTATCAATAAATATAAAAATATTGAGTACATGCATATAAAAACCAAGATCTAAATCAAAATGTATTTAAAACCAATTCAATAACAAATTTTGGATAATAACAGTAATAATAACAACAACAACAATAATAATGAATAATAATATCAAAGACAATAATAATGACAACAATAATATTAATAACCTTAATAATAATAATAATAATAATAATAATAATGATGATGATGATGATGATGATGATGATAATGATAATGATATTATCGGCATATCATTAACAAAATCAGTAGCATCAACACTAACAAAAACAACAACAACAACAACAATGATAACTTATAGTCCAATAAAATATGTATATATATATATATATATAATTCATATCATTTAAATGCCCAATTTATTTGCCAATTAAATGAAATATCATAAGAGATGAGTAATAGATTTCCTACCAGGTTAGTCAATGACATTTGGCGACAAAAAGATTTGAAACGCAGTTGCTATTGAAACTTTGAATCGCCAATCATAGCCTTTGAAATTCCATCTAGAAAATGCAACACCATGAACACATCTAGAATGTCAAAAACACGCTGAAATGGCATATCCAATTTGATGGTTAGGGCCAACTGTTAACTGGCCTTGATCGAGAGTTGATTGGCATTGACCAAGGTTGACTAGCAAGGCGGAAGTAGAAATCGGTCCCAAAACAAAGCTTTTGACATGAGGATCACTATTCCAAAGTTGGTTTTCCAAAACGAGACTTGGTTCGTCAAAAAACGATACAAATCCACCGTGGATGGGTGGCAAAGCCTAGATTTTTCAAATGACGACTGAGGCAGAACAAGGACGAGTATTGTTCCCCTTAATGAGAGGAAAACAATGGTGCACATGGGTCAGAGAAACAAGGTTAGATGACACCAGAATCTGGCATGGAAGCTCTAAAAGGGGTGGTAGGTTTTGTACCATTTTAGGCGATCAGTGGTGAGTTGGACGACGATACTCTGATGTTAGGGTTGGTACTCCTTTTTGGCCAGCATGTACAACGAGCGACAGCTAGAAAAGGTCAGACGGGGAGGCATCCATGCTGAGGGGGTTTTAGTTCTCTGTTTTTGAACATCTAGGGGAAAGGAAAATGGAAGGAAAGAAAAAAAAAGAAGAAAAGAAAGAAAAGAAGAAAAGAAAGAAAATAATAAAAGAAAAGGATAGGGGGAGTCAGGTGGGAGGGATAATTTGACTTCTCAAATCATACTTTTTTTTGGAAAAAAAAGAGAACTTTCTAGACAAGAAAATATTTTCTATCCTAACGGTTTTAAAAATCTCAAATTGGCCTAAATTTTGAATTCTTTTTCAACTAAAACTATGTTTTTTATAATAATAAGGGTGAGATCTTTGTAACCTGTGTGGCAGAGCCACCTATTGCTAGTGCCCTCACTCAACTTCTAAAATTTTAATTTTTTACCTTAAAATTTTTTAAAATGTTAATCATACCTTCATTTTTGTAACAAAAATTATAGTTGTATCTCCATAAAAATTTAAAATATATCATTGTACCTCAATTCAATAATCAAAATATGTAGTTATGCTTGTATGCAATAAAATCTCTTAGTACTCTTTAACAAAGTGCCCCACTAATAAAGCGTCTGGCTCTATTACTGTTTGAAACTGAAAATAAAGAAAGGTTAAGCTATTAGAAAATCAAGCCCAGAACGTATTTTTGATATTTAAGATTCGTCCAAATTTTTTGTTTGTGTTGGTGATCACCTTTTTTTTTCCTTTTTTGTGATAATTGCAGAAATTTATTGGTTCTGGCTTCTAATATCTTTCCTTTTGCCAAGTAGCAGCCTTTAATTCCCTGGTTGTTTGATCCCATGTACCTGCTTCACATGAGCTCAATTTTGTCACCCAGTCTTTGTTAGACATATGTTCAATTCTTCCAACAGCCATCTAATGCAACTAAAGCCAATCTCAGGACTTTATTCTTGGATGTTTCTATCCTTCCTATGTGCACGTTGCACCAAATTACATGTAGAAGGAAAGCAATCTTTACAAAAAAAGGCTTAAAGACAGACTTTTTTTAATCCTAGAGTATTAACTGGCTAAGGCCAAACAAGGTCACATGTTATTCCCTTACCTTTGGAGTGATCCTCACCATCATAATCAATTTGAAGTGCTAAAAAAATTTAAAGGGAGCATCCATCCGGATGGATTGATGGAAGCAGCTCTTCTTTTATATATATATATATATATATATATATACACCACACATGGCTTCCAAATAAACTTATTAAAAAATAATTTTCTTGAGACGAAAAGAAAAATGTATTGTAAACATGTGCTGCATATACACATGTTTGGAGTCAATATTAAATCTTCGGGTTCCCACAATCTAAAATGATAGAAACAAGTTTTCTCTTTAAGCTTAAGTTTGAACTTCAAATCTTTGTAGATTTCATATACATTAATATAAGTACTTGTTTGGCCTTGTGTAAAGCTTAATTTAACCACTTCTGTTGACATTTTGTAAAAGATTTTAATTATTCATTGCAAAAATAAATATTTTCTTTGCCATATAAATTGCCCAAAAAAAGACCATAAATAAATATAGTTTTATAGTCATTCATTTCTTTAAATATATTCATTAATAAGCTATGGCAATTTTTTAAAAAAAGAAAGAAAGGAAACACAGCAACCAGCGCTGCTGAAAAAGCAAGTAAAAACTCTAGGATTGAGAATAAGTAGATATATTAGTAAAAAAAATTCTTAGAACCCTCAAAGTTTGAGTTTTCTCAAAAATGGAATTGCCGCTTAGTCTTTGAGAATACTAAAGGCATTTTTAGCAATAACATGTCGTCGTAAAATAACCTAAAATAACTGAAATTTTCACACCCCCACGTGATATTATAGTTGTTAAAATTAAACTAGTAAAAACTTTGGGATTGAGATCATGTGCATGTACAGGCCTAGGATAATTTCAGAGCATAGGACTTAGATCATACATAGTAGCAAGTATTACGTACTACTATAACTAAATACTCATATTAATACTACTAGTTAAATTAATTAAAGTACTACTAATACTATGATATGACCATGTGCATTTAACTAAAGTGCAGAAATAATTTAAGCTTAGTTCCAAAAGAACTTGAAACTAGAAGTGCAATTTTTACATAATTTAGCAAAGCATATCTGTCGAAATCTTCTCTCGGGATCCTTTACAACATGACTTCACACACACACACATATAAAGTTAGGATAGATGCTTACAAAACATATGTTTTGTAAAATGACATATATATAAATAAACAAAGTAAATTTTTCATTATATTTATGTGAATGTATCATGAATACTTTATGAGTACCATAAAAATTTCATCATTTATATAATCTAAAATATTATATATAAGTGTTATATAGTAGCAGAGGATAATATTTTATACTAATAATTAAAATGGTCAGTAATATAGAATTAATTATTCAATTAAAATATAAAATCTTTAGTTAAGTATAACTAGTGCATGGTATTTCCAATAAGAATTGAACCTTCTTATTCAAATCTTAATGTAGCGAATCATCAAATTAATGCACTATACATAATGAGATTATATAGGATCACGAGATGATATGATATAAATAGCCAATAATTTCCTTTAAATATAGCAAGTTCTAATCTCATCAACCGATGGTCATATATAAAACGATCTTAATCTTGAGTTACTAGTAGACTCCTAATTATGAATTTTTGACTTTTGATTTACTTAGGTCAGATTAGAGAATTTTATCCCATCCCATGTACTTTGGTGGCATGATAAACTAAGTAGGTAGGAATGCTAACATTACAACATGAAATCTATTCCCTCTAATGAGAAGTAGGTAAATAATTTTCTTGAGTATTGATTCAGGTCTTAAATAATATGAGCACTCAATTCATGATTAGGTTCATGAATTTATCATCATTAGAGAAACAATCACTCTTGAGGATAGAGAAATAATTAGAGAGGCTAACTGATTTCAACTATTTCTGATATGAATTATTTTTAGAGGATCAATTATATACAATGATCCTATATCAAATGGATGACTCTAAGAAATAAGTAAATATATATTATTTCAATGGTGCGATTTCAAGTTTTTAGAGGAGTAACATTGGAATTCATGAAAGAGTAATGTATTAATTAAAGAGTTTTATCAATATATTTGTTTCACACTATTCTTGTAAACACTATTTGGGACAAGTAGAATTATTGGCTTAATAAATCAATTTAGAAGTATGAATTTTAAATTAAATATTATTCAAAATACGTAAGTTATGAATTAATTTATAATTATTAAATAATAAGATTATGGTCCCACCCACTGTATGTAGCACATATAAGCATTAGCAAAAGTTTCATGTGCAATCCAAGGCTTATTCACTGAGTTACTATATTTAGAGCTTTCTAATTTTTAATAAAGATTTAATATAAAATATAAAATTTTAATTTGGAAACAAAATAAGATTGGATAATAGCAGTTTTTCTTTCTTCTTTCTCCTGTGATTACAAGCACAGAGAATCTCTTTGCATAGAGTGCCACGTTTTATGTAAAGAAAGAAAATATTATATCTTTTAATTTAATTAAATATTTGATATTTAAGATTAAAATAAAGGAAGTTTCTAAAATTACTTGGGTCTTCTATTTTCTATAAACAGAGGTCTTCTTTATTTATTCTACGTACAATTAAGAGTCTAAAAGAGACTGCAAAAACTGTACCAAAACCCTTGCATAGGCATGTAGAGAGAAAAAGAGAAGGAAAAGTTTTCTTTATCCCAAGATCTACATTGCTTATTGAGGTTAGCAGGTAACAAAAGAGAGTGAGTGATTTTTAGAAATTCTTTGCTTTCTTCTATGCTCACACGTACATCTATTCGATGTTAAGGGCTAGGCGAAAAATGTTTTGCTTTCATATTATAGAGTATGGTGATTTCGGATAGAAGTTTCTCATCCTAATCACTTCAACCACAAGTGCATGTTTTTTATGAAAGTTTTATGAAAAGTTTTGTTATATACGTCACTCACTTTTCCACATTCCCGTAATTTTCATTAAATTGCTTTAGAAAACCTACAAAATAAATAAATAAATAAAATATATAATATATATATATATATAAGGCCATCAAACTCAGTGCTGCTAGATCAAACGCTGCTAAGCATAAATGTGACAACACTAATCAGATATAGTTACTAGCAAAATTAAAGGAGGAGGTAAAAAAAATAACGTTTGGCTTAAAAAAATAAAAACTTACCACTATAGAGAAAATTTTTCACTAAAAAAGTATGTAGTTGCTAATACTATATGATCCGTAGCTTCGAGTCCTTCACTCCATGATATAAATGTAACGTTATTAATCTCTCAACATAAACACTACACAAGGAGGAAAAGGAAAGAAAAACTTGTTCACAAACTCTGTACAAGTTTTTATAGAGGGGAAAAAAGAGAGGGAAAAGTATTGACAAAATGATAAAGAAGAAGAAAGAAATCTCTCTAGTGCCAAATTGTATAGGAACTTGAAAATAAGAGTATTTAATTCCATCTTGACTTGGGAATACCCAGTAAATTTTTACATTTTCTTAGGTAGTTGAAAATTGATTTTCTGGAATGTACAATATACTCTGTTGGTTTCCCCATTAGTTTTCCCTTTTCTTCTTAATTTTCTTGACTACCTTTTTTTAAATCAATGATAAGACAAAACAACTAGCAATTCAAGACATTTTAACTAAAGTGCACTCCTTGAATCTCACATGTCAACTAGGTTAGCGTTAGGACATTTTAGATCTCCTTAATTACTCATTTTCTAATTACATAGCTCATCTTTAATTTTCAAATGATAGGCAATATAGCATTGTGCGGTTTGTACCTTATGCACACAAGTAGATATCACATTTCAAAAAATTCAATCTATATCTATGCTACATGCTACGTGTATAGCATTGCTAAGCTCTATATCTAATTATGCTATATGCTATGTGAATAGAAATGCACAGCTCCATTAAAATATACACGCCATTAGGCTGTAACTATATCACCGTCAAATCAAACTTAAGATCATAAACAAGAATATCTTTTCTAGTATATGCTCATACTTTCTTTCTTTAAAAATATACTCCCATTTAATTATGCTCTTTTTGATACGTCTTTGCAAATAAAAGGGTCTACTTTAAAATAGGCCCAACCAAACCCTTTCCTTCTTTTTTCATCTTTCTAGTGTAAAAGTATTAGATTCCCACAAAAGCGCAAACACACAAAGCCCTACTTTGCACTTGTGTTCAAATGGGACCCACCTCGTTCTCACCACCCCACTAAGGGTTCCCACGTTATATATACCTCCCAAAATTGGCGTGTGCCCTCGACACTCCATATCAATATCCATTTCCCATATTCTTTTCAGTTTTCCCTATAGAACTCCTCTACACGCAGCGTCTTATAATTTAGTGTATAACCAATCTTTCTTCATCTTTATGGCCGACGGGGAACCCAAGCCCTTCAACGATGTCAAAAAACAACAGAAAGAACTCGCAGTGGAAGTCGTTGGCTATGCCATCAAGGAAGATAGAGAGATGGGGGGACAGAGTGAATGCCTGAGAGGAAAGATAAAAAAAGGAAGGGGAAAACTTTTTTTTAGAGATAATCACTGATTTATGGCTGATCACAACATTTTGTGGCGTATACTTTTTTAAATTTTTGTAGTTTATAGTATAAAACAAGCTAGGGTGAAAAAAATGTGGCATAACATGTAAATTTCTCTAATTATTTTTGAAATTTACAATTTTGACCACTCTATTTATTTTCAAATGGAATCTAACACTAGAATGACAAGGGAGAACTTTTTTAACTCATTTCCAATTAAACAAGATACATAGTCAAAGTAGTCTCAAACGACCACCACTTACAAGGGAATTGAACTGGTGATTGACTGGAGTACTACTAAAGATGAATGAAACACGTGGCAGGACAAAATTGTCGAGACTTAATAGGAAAATTCGCGCTCAACACATAAAAAATCAAGCACAAACACAGCTTGTTAGAAAGAATCAGTATAATGGATGTATAAAACTAGTCGAGCAAAACCAAATATCAAATATTAGTACTACTAAAAACTGAGGTTTTTACGACAGTTTAAAACTGTTCATAGAAAACTTTCTTGATGATTAAAAAGACGTCATGAAATTGTTCATCGTAGTGCCTTTAAAACTTTTCATGATAGTTTTTAACCATCGTCAAAAGCATTTTAAAGTGGGTGAGGTGGTGCTTTTGCATGGATCTACCATGATGGTTTTGTAAAAAAACCATCATGGAATGTCTCAATTACCGGAAAGTTTTTTTCAAGAAACTGTCAAGTAATGTTACTCTTACATGATGGTTTCTCTAAAAACCATCACGTAGGAACTTGTTTCCATGGCGATTTTTCTATAAACCGTTATGGAAAATAGGTCATCACAAAAAAAAAAAAAAATACTCAAAATTTCTTGTTTCTCATGAGATAGCCAGTCCCATGTGTAATCCATTAATTTAAGGCCCTAATTGCAAAATAAGATATTTACATTATACAATAAAATATTTACAAAATCATTAACATTGAACTATTTTATAAAATCATTTATTCACTCTAGCTATATCTAAGATCACTACATACAAATTATACCCACTCTACTCTAAACTCATTTGTGTCCATATCTATATAAAATTCTTTTTTTTATAGCCCTTGTATACCAATATTGTAACGCCCCTAGGCAGGGGTTAATAATTTTAAATAAATAAAATAAAATCAAAAATAAAAGTAAAACTTCAAAAATATAGTTGCCTAGGACTTACATGAATACACTCAAATCAAAAATAAAAATATAAATGACAATTAAGCAACAGTTTAATGTAACACCTTAAATTTAATAATATAAAACTGTCATCATCATTATTTCAACCCTCAACATATCTTAATACAGTCACAAAAAGTAACAATCGTTGCTTACATTTCCATGAAGAACATTCTCAACAAATGATACAATTCCATCATAATACAGCTACATAGCTTCTTCAACTATGTATCTTATCACCACCTCACACATTATGAGTCCTAAAAAGATAAAAATATGAGGGAATGAGCGACAACATACTCAGTAGGAAAACCATTACTCACCATTAGGTTTTTATTCTTACCACATTAAAACCTGCATGGTTAGTTAGTTAGTTAGTTCTCATCATTATTCATCAATTTTGTCATATTCAATTCCGATGGATATCTTATGATCATTCTTACCAAGTTCCATACATATATAAATACATATTCATTTACGATTCAATTATGCTCATCTATATCCATCATGCAATAGAATATCATATCACTCGACTCAAAGAAACCCAAATGGCGTGCTTGATCACCCTCCAAACATTCCAAAGGTGTTCCGATGAGGGGACATCAAGCCCCGAATCCTCTCCAAGTTGATTCCTATACCGTACGTTTTGGGACTTTCGACCCAAGGGAGCGTCATCACCTCCCCTTATTTTAGATTTTAGGGTACTCATGCCTAAGGACATAACCATTGCCCTCTTCATGTCTCACAATTTCTCTATAATTAATCATTACTTATAGAATCTATTTTCCTAACCATGCTTCTCAATTTATAACAACATGTGTCAATTTATTATATTCCTCACTGTACAATACAGGACGAGTTCATGTCATAGTTTCATATGTGATACTCATATAATAGTAGTTCAACATAGATATATATATATCTTGTGATAAAACAATCAATTTTAATTTCATAAAAATATCACAAAAGATAAGTGATAGAATCCCTACCTCTTCGTGAATTACCCTATTGATAACTCCTAGCTCACAATAACAAGCTCACCACGTATGCTCTAAGTACTCCGTCATCCTACGATATATAAAATAACCATACTTTAACTAAAATTTCTAATCCCTAATCGTACCAATTTATCATATATTTTTATTAGTGTGCCATAATTATTTATATGAAATCCGTGGAACATTTTATAACACAAAATGATAAAAACATATGAATTTGTATTATTCGATCGGCTTGCTGATTAAGCTCGGCCTGCTGCCCGAGGCAAAATCTAATTTTTTTTTTTTTGTTTTTAAAGATTTTGAGCTTCAAAGCTCAGTCTGAACTATTTTAACAAATCAGAAAGCATGAAAAATACGCAGAAACCATAGATTATCATGCCAATAAAACACGTAAATCTTTTTCCCCAAATTTTTATGCGTAAAATATGTTTAAAAATTCTCAAACATTGACTTTTATAGAACTTTACAAAAACATGATCTAAATAGGAAATTGTTCAAACTCAAAACAAACACAATTCAACTTGCATGTATATAAAACCACAAGCCCAAATCATGAAATGAAAAACAGTCACATAATCTAAACATTGTAACTTGGAATAAAGGGAAGGCAGAGAAGAATTTGGATTTTTTGTTAGAAACTCTATCTTATTTCCTTGAGAAATTGTTATTAGGCTTGACTCTTTGCTTGAGAAAAGAGATTCTAAGTTGAGATGAAAATTTTTGATCAAATTGAAAAGGTGAAGGAGAGAGACAAAATAGAAAGAGGGAGAGAAAGGGTGAGTGATGTGAAACGTGAGGGAAAATGAGTTGTTCGATATGTTTTAGGAGTTGATGGCTTTGGCATATGAGTGAATAGTCTTATTGGGAGACTTAGAAAGAAAAGAAAAGAATGGTTGATTTCATATGCCTAAGTGTCTTATAGCTTTTAGATAAACTTTATCTTTTCTAGGGCTAGAACTACAAAAGACACAGACATTGTTTATTTTCCTAGTTGACTAGGAGGTAGATATATTTGATTTATATGATTGGTTGCTTATGTCTACTCCGTTTAGACTCGGGGTTCTACTTGCAAATTTTAAGGATGAAGAATATGTAAAAGGATTAAAAAGATAGATGAGTAGGTAACAAAAAGATAATCTAAAGATTTGAATAAAATATTGTACAGGTAAGAAAGTAAGAAAAAGCGATTAATAGTTTATGAAAAGTCTGCTATTCTTTTTGAAAAAAAATTTAGACACGTACTGTATAACTTTTGACAAATGTATACCGAATCTAAAAAATCAATATAAACAACAAACTACTATAGAACTTTTAAAATTTAAGACACAAATATTGAAATATCTAGATAAGTTTCAAAAATTCAAACATGTTATAGTACCGCATGTGATGTGTCTGAGAGGATAATATATTTTATTATATATATTTATACTAAAGAAAACCATAAATTAAATAAAATACTAACACTTACTATATCGATCTAATAATCACAATTATTTTGAACACAAAGACAAATATTCTGTGTTAAAGAAAGACATGGACTATTGAACATCAATTGAAACGATTTCAAACAAGCAAAGACTAAACAATGTTTATACAGCAATGACTTATTCCCCATCCAATTTTCTTTTGGCTTGGCAAACAGGATCTAGAAATACCATATTCCTGAGGCGTTGTCTTTCTACATGAAATTTAGGCCAGAGTTTAAAAATAGCTCCTTGAACATATCCACTAGGGTGACCATGAAGAGGAGGATGGATACTATCCAAGTTCTCTTTTGAAAGTTCATCCCTACAAAACCTTATTTTATCCTCTCTATTTGTAGACATACAACTAGGTGAATTGCATTTACTATTACAATTTTGTCTTTCACATTTGTTATAAGTTACCGCAATAGCGCAAGCTCTTCTTTTCATCGCACTACGATTGGTATCCATTCTTGGTAAACCGACATCTTGACTGAAGTCACTAGGACGGATCTTTCCCTCTATCAATATTCTCACATCACAAGGGATGCCAAAATGCATAAGAATCCACAATCGAGTGATCCTAGCCTTGTATTTCTTTCTCAAAATCTTTTGGGAGAGTGATGGGAAATACTTTCTCAGGTGTTGGTACTTTAGGTCCATGATAAGATGAAAGAAGAGTAAATAGAAAGGAAAAATTGAGACAGTAAGTAGCAGAATCAAAGAATTTCTTCTTCTTTTGGAGAGAGAAGAAGTTCATAGAGAAAGAAGAGGATTTACGATTTAGAGAAAGAGTAATAAATTAAGAGAGAGAGAGTGAGCTCGAAAAAATAAGCTCCTATGCACAGTAGACATATATGTAAACAATGATTAAACCACTATAGATGACATGTATAGAGGCCACGTGGCAGAGACAGTGTGAGTCAAACTGATTTAGGATTTCGACTAGGCCCAAATGTTCTAAGCTGAAATGGGCCAAGTTGTTTTGGACCTTAACACATTTGGAACGAGTTAAATAACAAGCATGAAATTGAAACTCAACTTATATAAATCTTAAGCTAAATTTGACGACCGCTTAAAACACAATTTACCAAAATAAATGACAAAACCCAATTTAATAAAAATCATAATTTCCCATGAATGTTATCCAAATCATTTTATAACAGCGAAATCCTCTTGTAATTTAAATAATTTGTTTTAATTAAAACATTAAACATCATTGAACAATACAGACGCTCCAATCTTATCCTTACTACTCAGTATTCGTTAATATAGATCTATCATTAATACTACCAAGAGTTTTGAATGTAACTAGTCTTAGAATCAATATATTTTCTATCTTCCAGCATAGACCACATCAAAGAGCAAAGACCATTAACGTTATTACTTAAGGACATCTACTATCCTCACAATCCCACTTACACAACCTTTAATTTTCTCATATAACAAAACCTCAAGTGACCAAGAGATTCACATTTAAGCATCTAAAGATTAAACCTTTCATTATAAAGATCCAAAATCATCAATGGTGCCCTAAATATTATGATTTACTTAATGAAACTTCTTTTGGCCATTTTCACACTATATTTATTCATAAAGATCATTGACTCCACTTACACAATGTACGCAATAAAATATTCCAACCTTAAAATTCAAGCATTCTTCGTCATTACACAATCTCAAGAGACCAAAAGACTAACATTTATCCATCTCAAGATTCAATACTATGACTTCCTAACTTATCTCATATTACTCAAGTAAATGGAACCTCTAAGAAAATTTACCGAGGCTTAAGCACTCTATCAAGTACACGCATAATTACTACATGGGCTTAAATCAATTATGAAGAATTTAACATATCTATGCCAAACTTTGAAATCAACAACTCAAATCTTATATTTCTCATTATTTTTCACAAGATAAAAGTCCCTTGAATACTCATATCTATACGAATTTCTCAACATTCCATACAAATTAGAAATGCTTATAGGTCCTAGAATTATATGAATCTCATAAGCATTCTACATATAAACCCATTCCTTATAATTATTATTCCTACATAACCATTAATACTTTCATTCTATATAATCATCGTAGTCACATAATCGTTAATATTTCCATTCTAGGGCCTTTCCATGTTACATCCTCCTGGACTGTATAAATCAATCTAAAGGTTCATTTTGACGATGACATTAAAAATTTAACTTCAAAACCATCTCAAAAACATATTTTTAAAGTAGTGCCACACTCCCCAGGTTAACCGAACCTAGGCTTTGATATGAAAAATTCTTTAACGCCCCTAAGTAGGGGTTAATAATTTTTAATAAATAAAATAAAAATCAGAAATAAAAGTGAAACCTCAAAAATATAGTTGCTTGGGACTTACATGAATACTCTCAAATCAAAAATAAAAATATAAACAACAATTAGACCGCAATTTAATATAGCACCCTAAATTGAATAATATAAAACTGTCGTCATTATCATTTCAACCCTCAACATATCTTAATACAGTCACAGAAAGTAACAATCGATGCTTACATTTCCACGAAAAACATTCTCAATAAATGATACAATTCCATCGTAATACAGCTGCATGGCTTCTTTAACTATGTATCTTGTCACCACCTCACACATTATGAGTTTTGAAAAGATGAAAATATGAGGGAATGAGCGACAACATGCTCAGTAGGGAAAACCATTACTCACCTTTAGGTTTTTATCCTTGCCACTTTAAAACCTGTATGGTCAGTTAGTTCTCATTATTATTCATCAATTTTGTCATGTTCAATTATGGCGGATATCTTATGATCATTCTTACCAAGTTCCATACATATATAAATAATATTAATTTAGGATTCAATTATGCTCATCTTATCCACCATGCAATAGAATATCATATCACTCGACTCAACAAAACCCAAATGGTGTGCATGATCACCCTCCAAACATTCCAAGGGTGTTCCAGTGAGGGGACATCAAGCCCTGAATCCTCTCCAAGTCAATTCCTGTACCATACATTTTAGGACTTTCGACCCAAGGAAGCGTCATTACCTCCCCCTTAGTTTACCTTTTAGGGTACTCATCCCAAGGACGTAACCGCTACCCTCTTCACATCTCACCATTTCTCTATAATTAATCATTATTTATAGAATCTGTTTTTCTAACCATGCTTCTCAATTTATAACAACTTGTGTCAATTTATTATATTCCTCACTGTACAATACAGGATGAGTTCATGTCATTTCATATGTGATACTCATATAATAACAATTCAACATAGATATATATATCTTGCGATAAAACAATCAATTTTAATTCCATAAAAATCTCACAAAAGATAAGTAATAGAATCCCTACCTCTTCACGAATTACCCTATTGATAACTCCTAGCTTACAATAACAAGCTCACCACGTATGCTTCAAGTACTCTGTCATCCTACAACATATAAAACAACCATACTTTAACTAAAATTTCTAATCCCTAATCATACCAATTTATCATCTATTCTTATTAGTGTGCCATAATCATTTATATGAAATCCTTGGAACATTTTGTAACACAAAATGATGAAAACATATGAATTTGGATTATCCGATCGGCATGCTGATTAAGCTCGACCTCCCAAAGCAAAATCTAAAAAACTCCATTTTTCTATTTTTAAAGATTTTGAGCTTCAAAGCTCAGTCTGACTTGTTTTAAGAAATCCTAGAGCATGAAAACACACAAAAATGATAGATTATCAAGCCAATAAAACAAATAAATCTTTTTCCCAAATTTTTATGCATAAAACATGTTTTAAAATTCTCAAACATTGACTTTGATAGAACTTTGGAAAAACATGATCTAGATAGGAAATTTTTCAAACTCAAAACAAACATAATTCAGCTTGCATGTATATAAATGCACAAGCCCAGATCATGAAATGAAAAACAATTACATAATCTAAACATAGTAACCTGGAATAAAGGGAAGGCAAAGAAGAATTTAGATTTTTGGTTAGAAACTTTACCTTGTTTCCTTAGGAAATTGTTATTAGGCTTGACTCTTTGCTTAAGAAAAGATATTCTAAGTTGAGATGGAACTTTTTGACCAAATTGAGAAGGTGAAGGAGAGAGACAAAATAAAAAGAGGGAGAGAAAGGGTGAGTGATGTGAAATGTAAGGGAAAATGAGTTGTTCGATATGTTTTAGGAGTTGGTGTCTTTGGCATATGAGTGAATAGTCTTATTGGGAAACTCAGAAAAGGAAAGAAAAGAAAGGGGATAAAGCCTTTGTGGGGAACCAAGGCATGTGACTTGTTTGATTCAAGTCTTATATTCTATTTATTTGTTTATTTATTTTCTTTTTAATCATTACATGAGAAAGACAATAAAAGAGGGTCTACCATGGCATTTTAGTAAATATACTAAATAAGTATAGGAAATTTCAAAAATTCTAAAAATAAATAGAAATAAATATTGTGAAATAGATTTTAAATAAAATAAATTTTTAATTGGCACACTAATAATTAATTTAATTATCATAATACCTATTGGAAAAATAACGGGTGTCACAAATATTAATTATGTCCCCTATGTGACGCAAAATAAAAAAATTGCATTCAAAGTTTCCTCTAGTTGAAGACACTTATTGGGAAAATATGGCGTTCCTTTCGCTCGATATGTTACACCGCTTCCCACTTGAATTATCCAATCATTAAGGGCTCTAACAATTTGTCATTATTAAAATGATTAAACACAATAATGTAAAAAAATTATCAAACCGTATTTTACAACAAAAATTGATACTTACAATTTTGTAAATGATATGAAATCATCACATGGTGGGTGTCCAAGGGGATCAAACCAAAATATTTGGTTCTCCCATAGTGAACAAGTGCCAATATCCATTGCTTCCCAATAGTGTATGGCATGAAGAATAATTTCCTTCTTGGTGGTTGAGCTAAAAGATTGAAGAGTGATGTGGCGCATTCTCTAACATCATTATATGGGTCTCTTGCAATACTTGAGACAAGGGCAGGTGATATGAAACCAAAATTGTGAGCTACGCCTTGGCGTTCACAATATTCCACCAAAAAATACAAGGAAAACAATGAACAAACTAATTTTAACGTACCTTGTGATTCTAGTTAGATTTAAAAGTAAGAATTAACAATAGAGCTATTACCCGAGGTATGCTAATATACCATTTGCCCTGATTTTGTCAAAGTTGATGAAGTCATAAACATCTTTATACTTTATATAGGTAGGCATGTCATTGTTAGTGATTATTGGCAGTATCGAGTAATGAACCACCAACCCATCTCATATGAGTCCATGTACAAACAAAGCCAACTGCTTAAATTGTAGAGGAACTATAGAGAAGTTAAATAAAGGCAGGGACTCATTTTGCAAGTGGTTGTTTCCTAACCACTCAATGTTGTTTTACAATAGGTTGTGACTCTCTTGCTTGTCTAACACCTTTTTTTGGGGCGTTTCTTTCCCTCAACATGTTTAGGAATGTGGCTGGGCACTTGACTCATCTTCGTCATTGCAATGACTTCAATTAACCTTTTCGATCATGCAACGAAGCTTCCAGCGGCTTCACCCTTAGTTGTTGCTTCAATTATTAAAAAGGTATTTTAGCCATTTTGACTATAGGGATAATAATGTTCACACGCACCTTTTTCTCTCCTAAAGGTGTTCCATGGACTGTATTAGTTAGAAGACCCTCCATCCATACCTTTCCAAGCATAACAACATACACTCACCATTAATTTTATCATCATCAAAGAGTCTACATTTTTTATGTTGTTTTGGCTCTTGACGAGGTGGTGACAATGAAGCTTTTGGAGTTGGAACTTTTGGTGCTTTTGCTTCTTTGTCAGGAGGGTTGTAGCTAGCTTTGAAGCTGTTGCATTTTGAAATGGTCTCATTCGTCGATTTAACACCACCTTGTGAAATGAAGTCAATCAAACCCCATAGTTCTGCAATTTCCCATTGCAGGGAATTAAAACTTGAAGTAGGCTGAAAGTTGAAGTATTAAGACTACTTAACATACTTAGATTAACTATGAACATGTTCCGAATGTTTTGGTTTTCCTAATGCCTTTGATAGTATATCATCATTACCAATAGACTTGAAGATCCCTTGAGTTTATTGCTTCGTGTACTCATCCTATAAAAAAAATACAAATCAAGTTGTTCTTATTATGTTTCAAAATTTATAAAATTATAAATTAAGAATTTGAGTCCAATAAACTTGCAATCAATTGACCAATGTTTTCATATTTTAGATTTTTAAATTGTCCATTAGGGCCTTGACATGATGTTACACACAACTCCTCCCGTGATGGTCACACACCTATCTTGGCTAACAGTATTTTGTTATGTTAGTAAAATATTAATTATAGAATCATTGATACATGTAATAGGCATAAGATAATAATATTCCAATGATTGCTCAAGCATTCAATAACCGTTTCTGCCAACTATAGAGCTGTATTCATTTTGCACTCTTAGTTTTTTTTTTTTTGCTTCTGCCAATAGTAGTTGGAATTTGGTAGAACGTCGATACCAAACAAATGCTTCCCAGTCTTTCTCAGTTATAAAGGGGTAGCAATGTACAACTATAAGAGGCTGCTTAAATATATCATCATCATCGTCATCTAGAAAGAAAGGTTGAGCTCTACAAAAGCGACATAGAGGTCGGATGAAAAATCTTTTGCTAGTTCATCACAAATCTGCAAAGCTTTTTTTCCTATACTAATCCTCAATTGTGAAACCTTTGTAGCTCTCTCTCCAAATAACATCTCTTATTTTGTCCAATTCCTTAGTTCTCCAATCTTTGTTCTTTATTGGAACGTGCTCTCGACTAAGAACTCCAATCGAACTATTTAACTCATTTCTGGCTTTGCCTTCTAGTTGGCTTTTTGCATCAAAGATCACTACTATTCTTAATCCCTTCTTCTTTATCTTATGAACTCTTTTCATCAAAGTAGCTCTTCTATCAAAATCAACTTTGGGATTGAAGGCTTGCTCCCTTGTTTTCCCATGCTACATTGAGAGGAAGAAGACATACACTCCTCATATTCTTATACCCCTTACTATCGCTCTCTTTTGATATTTTGCCTAATCTAAACCAAATACTCATCAAAAGCCAAACACATAAATTGATATAAACCAATCAAGCAAATTAATGGTTCAACAAAAATAACAAAAACAAAAATAATTAATACAACAAAAACTAAACGTAAATGCCAAAACTAAAACTAACAAATATAAGTAAAAAACAAATTGCTCGTGATGGTCATAGAAGCTTTTCATTAAACATGTGGTGGGCATCACAATAATACCAAAATGCCAATCTTGTTCAAAGTTCATTCAAACACTAAATACAAGAAACACAAATTAAATGGAAAACAACAAATTAATATAATTAATATTAATTTGAAAATAAAACTATTGCAATACTAACTTTAGAACTAATAATAGCACTAAAACTAATTAAAATTAAAACTAACAAAACCGAAAAACACATACACAAACATATAAAGAGTAATTAAAAATAAAATTAATTTTAGAACTAAAACTAATTAATTGAAACTAAACCTTACATAATTTCTCCCAAAACTAATAGATAATAAATATTAAATAAAAACTATATAGATAAGATTTAATTTTAGCAACAATAACTAAAAATTCATTACCAAAGTTCTCCAATAGCGGTGTCGAAAGTGGCATAGGGTTAAGATGCGAGGGGAACTAGTTGGATCACAGGGTTGGTTCGTTACTAGTGGACTGGGTCAATGGCCATGGCAATGGTGGGGTCATAGGGGCAGAGTGAGAGAGAGAGAGAGAGAGAGAGAGAACATTTGAGAGTTGGTTTGTAATGCTCACCTAACTCACAAGTAGCCTATAATAAGCATCTTGCATATGCATTGAGCAAACACATGTTATTGAATTATGAGCATATAGAAAGCATACTTTTACAAGCTTGAGTACTTATTATTTTTAATATTTAATCAAGCAAAAATATGCTTATATTTCTAGTGAAAAGCTCGGTTTCTCGGTTAAAGAACAGTGATATACTAAATAGTTACGAGAAAGATTGCAAAGTGTTTTTCTATGCTAAATTCATCCTAAATTGATTGTTTTTCTTACTTATACTGTTGAAAATAGCTAGATTTGACTAGAATTGAAAGTATGAAAAATGGTGCAATTTGATTCGTTTGTTGATTAGGTTATAGAAAAATAATTTACCCTTGTTTGTACTTGATTTAATTGGCTAACTATAAGCTAAATTTTCTTCTTATTCAACACTCTTTCCACATGTCAAACCCTAGAAAAAGATGAAGAAAGTATCCAAGCAACTACCTTCCTTCACTTACTTGATTTTGACTTAGTCAAATTAACTAGAATGTTCAATGTTACTTCTTTCTTTCTTCAGCAACTCTAAAAAACTCTAGCATTCTTCCCACTTTATTTTCTCCATTTTTCAAGTCCTTAAACTCATAAAAACTAAACAAGACCATAAAAACTTGAATTTCACAAAATACCCCTTGTTTTCATCCTTTTTAATCTTGGAATAGGTAGATTTTGAGCTTTCTAAAGCCCTTGAAGTTGAACCTTTGTAGGGTATTTCATTTTTATATAATTTTATGATGAATAAATGGTGTTTTGATGCAATTTTAAAGTAAGTTATTTGTTTGTAGTGTGCACTTTTCCCACTTTATTTTCTCCATTTTTCAAGTCCTCAAATTCATAAAAATTGAAACAATACCATAGAAACATGGATTTCACAAAACAACCCCTATTTTCACCTTTTATAAGCTTGGAATTAGTGGATTTTGAGCTTTCTAAAGCCCTTGAAGTTAAACCCTTGCAAGGTATTTCATATTTATATAATTTTATGATGAATAGATAGTGTTTTGATGCAATTTTTAAGGTAAGTTTTCTGTTTGTCGTGTTAGATATTGGATTCAATATGTTTGAAGCAAAACTAAACTACTTAAGTTAGTTTCTTTGCAAAATTGAGAATTTTGTGGAATCTAATTATTTCTTTTATTTTTATTGATTCTAAGTGATTATTGAGTGATTTTAAATGCTTATCAACAAGTGAAAATTAGTTAGAGTGCTATTTTTGAATCTATCGAAAGAAAAAACAAAACTAGGTTAAGTAGAAAATCAAGTTCATGCCATGCCTGATTCTCATGTTTTGGTTTGTTTTTATAAGATTAAGTAATTTGTAGCAAGAATGTGTGGATATGCAAGTTTACTGAGATGATTGAACACATAATCTCTATGTTTAGTCATATTTCTAGTAATATAGCATATTCATTGGCCTTAAGTATGCATTGTGATATTTTAAGAAGCCCATTTTGTGTTTGATTTGATGCAAAACTATTGTAATACAAACATATGACATATATCAAGGAGTTTGGGTTATAACATATTGAATGGTATATAATTTTATAATGTTAGACCTTTAGCACATCTTATCTTCTAAGAGGGTTGCTGTTTTCACTCAACATAAATTAGACTCGAGGTAAGTACAAACAATCATTTACTATATCATACGAACTATGTAATGTTACCAATACTATAAGGTGCATTAATTGGAATTTTTTTATTTGACAATGATATAGATTGTGAAAATGATTCAGGATTCATGACATGTACATCAAAACATATGATATGATCTAAAAAGGAAATGAGGTTTTAACAAAAATTAGGGCATGGTGCTTAATTAATAGTAGAGCAGGCACAAGACAGGGGTAGGACCGACGAACCCAACGAAGGGTCGTGAATACCTTGAGGCTAAAAAACTAAGATAAAAAAAATACAAAGAGCGCAATGATTAAGAAAATAGCAGAATTTAAAAATGTAATTTGTATATTTAAATCAAGAATTTTCCTAAAAATATCATGTATGAATTTTGTGGCTAAAGGATTTACAGATTTAATATAAGATTATTCCAAAAATTCTATAGTGAATTTTAAGTTAAATTTTGGGGATTAAATAATTCGGTTAAAATTCTACTACAACTTGAGGTGGAAAAATTTTCAATCCATAAATAACTTAAGAAATATAATTGTAAGAATTTTTTAGTGTAGTACAAAATTGGTAGTATACCAAGACACACTCTAACACATATTAGATCCTTAATTGTCAATTAATTTAAAGTTGGAACTACGTGAGTAGTAGTGTCGGTAGAAAATGCTATGCAAACTCAAAAACTGACACAGTTAAAAACTATGTCATTTCCGAGTCTAGATACTGAAAACCAAGTATAGATTTTTATTAAGCCTAGAGTAAATTTTTAGACCCCACATAGTTAAAATTGGTATGTGATTAAACTTATATCAATATTGGTTCATATTGTGGTTGGCGTGCATTGTATTTGAACAATAGGAGGAGACTTGTCAGATATTAAAACCTCCTATCAACTAAGTTAGTTATTACTTACAGTATAAGGATTTATCTATTTAGTAAGAAACTTGCAAGAAAGAACAAGGTACAAATCATAACACTTGAATCATGCTTCACATAATGATGATTGTCCTTATTGCTTCTTTGAGTCATAAACCCACCCACCATAATTAGAATATGGCACCTACATTAAGGGTTTGAAGCCAATTTTTAATTCATCTAAGTTGGTTAAGAGACTAATTAAACCAAGGATAGGTGGAAGGGTACTAATTAAGCTTGGTCCATAAACAAGTGTCCAAGCAAATTACCATATTTTTTTTTTCTCCATTTTCCTTTCTCATTCCTCTTTCTTACTTGTGCATTCCAAGAGAGCTCTAAGAAAAGTTTTTCTTTCATTTTCTGTTTGAAAATCTAACCTAAATCAAGCCATATCCCAAGATATTTTCCTACCATTACCATACCACAAAACTTAGCTAAAACATAAGAAGAAGAAGGAGAAAGAGGAAGTTTTAGAGCATTAGATTAAGGTAATTTCTAAACTTTTCTTCTCATTTTTCCTAGCTAAGGAAAGAAAGTATTAGCCTTGGTATGGAGACCAGAAAAAATTAGATTTTTATATGGTTAAGTTTGTGCTTTCATATTAATACAAAAAGAGCAAAGGGAGGAGTTAGTGGCTTTAAATCACCTATCAAAAGCTTATCATCAAGGGTAAGAACTTTATAATTTTCTTTAAATTTTTTAAGGTTAGAGTTTAAAATTTTATGAGTGATTTGATGATTAGGTGAGGAAATAGTTTGTAATAATTATTTATTTGTTGGTTTGTTTAATTTATGTATGTATGTGATGCAATATAAGTTAGTAGTTGCTTGATAGGTATGTGCTTTTGCATGTTTTGTTTTGTGGAAAAATTTTTCCACAAATTTAAACATATAAATGGAGGCCTTAGAGTCAGTTTTTAAAACTTTACCGAGCACGAAACTTTTAGTTTTCAATGTTTTGAACAAAATCTAGTAACTAAGCAAAAACAAAATTTTGACTTTAAATAGACTTTCCAAACTGCTTTTATAGACTACCCCAAAACTGTTGGAAAAATAATACGCAGCGGAATTTTAAAATTTTAAATCAGAGTATTTTCCAAAACACAAGTTTGACATGCTATATGTAAAAATTAACCTGATCTTACTGACCTTGTATAAGCCGAAAAGCTCCCGAAGTCTGTGTAGAGAAGTAACGTTCCTGAAGAGCCTCAACCAACTGATCTTCTTTGCTATTCTCTATCCACGATCGGAGTAAGTGTAGGCTCACACGTACAGCTCTTCCTCAAGGTGGCTCTCCCTCCAATCAATTGAGAGAACCCAAAGCTAGTGTTCGTGATTTGTGAACAAGAGCTCTCAGGGAGTTTCAGATTCTCACTAATAGAGTATCACTCTTAATCTCTCTATTGGTCTAAATAACTCATTAGACTCACTCCTTATTTATAGAGGTTGGGTCTAGGGTCATTCCTTATCAAATAAGGTCTCAAAAATTTGAAACAGAACCAAATTCGGGTCTATATCGGATAAGATATGCGTAAAAACGCGTGAAAACGTGCGATTTTTAATTCGCGCATAGGCAGGCCGAACTTGCCTGATCGGTAGGCCGAACTTTAAGTTCGGCATGCCGAACTGCCGAAATAAAAATCATGCGAATCTTTTATTTTTCACCCAAGATTCTAGAGGATAAAGCCTCAGTTTTAATTCAAATAACCCAATGAGAAGTTATCTAATTAAAAAAACTTTATCTAGATAATTTCTAAGAAAATAAATAGATTCCCAATAATTCTACAAGTTTATCTTGATTTAATTTATCCAAAATTAAATCAACTGATAAACAGACAAGAATTATCTGACCCAAATAATTTAACAAGTTTATCTTGAATTAATTTTGTTCACAAAATTAATTCAACCGACAAACAGATATGAATTATTTGATTCTTCCAAATTTTCAACCAAACTAATAAATTGACATAAGTCACCAATTATTGTAAAAGCATGCCGTATTGTTATAGGATTTTGTGAGCTAGCAAAGGG
>CAMOHE010053603.1:0-44143 GCA_946598075.1 Artocarpus hirsutus
TTTCCTTTTCAACTAGGAAAATCTCCCTTGAAAAGATGGGAATGATTTACTGGGATAGGTTCTTTGTGTTATTATTCTACCTCTTCCTTTGTTGCTGTCTTTTTTCTCTTTCACATGGTTTAAATGCCTCTTTAATTACTTCCTCTAGAGTAATTAGATGCCTCCCCGAAGAGAGCTCTGCCTTGCTGCAACTAAAGCTCGAGTTTTTATTCGATCAGGACCCCTTCAATGGTGCTTACACAAGTTATCCAAAGATGAAGCATTGGAAGGAGGGAACAGATTGCAGCAAGTAGGATGGAGTTACGTGCAACACGGCAACCAGACGTTTTATAGGCCTTGACCTGAGCTTGGCTAGGCTTCATGGTTCTTTGCTTTCAAACAGCAGCATCTTCCGCTTGCGTCAACTTGAGAAGCTTAACCTTGCCTTCAACAACTTATAACTCCAATTCAATCCACAATTGGCAGGCTATCAAGGTTAACCCATCTCAATATCTCTAATGCCAACGTCGTAGGGAATGTCCCTTTCGAAATCTCGTGGCTCACGAATTTGGTTTCTCTTGATCTCTCTTGCCTTGTATATGGCGGTTTAAGAATCAAAAGCACGACACTGTTGGTCCTTACCAACACACAATTTTCTGGGACATTGCCGGATTCATTTGTCAATCTCAGGTCTTGAATGTTCTGAAGCTTGATGGTTGTAACTTTCCGGGGGCGATTCCATCTTCCCTTTGGAACCTTTCCCAACTCACATCTCTTTCTCTCATGGCAAATAACTTATATGGCCAACTTCCATCGACATTGGGAAACCTTTACTAACTCACATATCTCAGCCTATTTGAGAACAACTTGAACGGCCTGCTTCCATATACACTAGGAAATCCTTCCCAACTCACATTCCTTGACCTATCAAGAAACAATCTTACTGTCCAGCTTCCATTTACATTAGGAAATCTTTACCAACTCACAGATCTCCCCCTATTTTTGAACTTCAATGGTCAACTTTCCGCCTACAATTGGAAACTTGTCCCAACTCACATCAGTTGACCTTTCTACAAACAACTTCAATGGTCAGCTTCCATCTACATTTGGGAATCTGATGAACCTCACTTATTTACACCTTAACTCTTATGGATTTGGGGGTGAAATACCTTCTTCACTTGGAAACCTCACGTCGCTTCAAAGATTGCATCTCCAGATGAATAGCTTCAGTGGTCGTATTCCTCTCTCATTCGGAAATCTTGTCCAATTAACCGATCTATTTCTTGATCATAATACACTTCACGGCAAGTTTCTAATACAAGTGGCAAACCTATCCCAACTTTTGTTTTTGGATCTCTCCCGTAATCATTTAAGAGGCTCTCTCCCTGATCTTATAGGTTCTAGCTTACGAGATGAACTAATCCTATCTTACAATTCATTTACTGGAGTCATTCCTCCATCTTTGTTGTCTTCGTGTAAGAACCTAATATTGGATAACAACAATTTTACCAGCCTTTCCAATCTCCAAAATATATCGTCATCAAACATGAACCTTATTTTGGCCTTGCATTCCAATGCGTCGCAAGGTTCACTCATAGTCCCACCACAATCCACCCAATATTTATTTATTTCAGAAAACAACTTGAGTGGAAATCTTCAGCAGTTGTTTTGTAACTTGACTGATCCTGTAATGCTTGACGTGTTAAACAATAATTAAAGCGGCATTATTCCACAATGTTGGATAGTTTCAGCAGTTTTTCGGAGGTGTTGAACATTAAAGGAAAACTTTTATTGAGAGATACCTCGGACATTTTTAGATCGAAGCAGCTTGAGGTTGTTAGACCTAAGTTGCAACCAATTGCATGGGAAGGTTCCACAGTCTCTGATCAAATGCAGAGCATTAGAAGTTCTAAATCTCGAACACAATCAGATAAGTGACACATTTCCGTTTTGGCTACAAAATTTGCCAGAGTTTCACGTACTTGAATTGCGGTCTAATATTTTACGGTCTGATATGGCATCCGAGAAGTTTTTGGGCTTTCTGAAGTTGCGAATTGTGGATCTCTCCTTCAACAACTTTAGTGGAAATTTACCCTCCGAGTATTTCAGGAATTAGACTGCTATTAATACAAAGATTCCTAGTGCAAATGAGTCAAATTTGAGATACATAAAAGATAGCTTGGGTACTATCAAGAATCAGTGGTTGTGATGAATGAAGGCTTAGAAATAGCATATGAAAAGATTTTGACCATCTTCAGGTCTATCGATCTCTCAACAACAACTTTTCTGGAGAAATTCCAAGTACCATAGCTAGGGATGCCATAACCAGAATGACCATAGCTAAAACTCCCAGAGTTCCCAAACCTTTTCTGATTAGGCCTAGACCTATTTGTAATAGCTAGATGAGCAAGAAGAAGACCATAATTGAAAACAGAATTTTAACCAGCAGAATCCAAATTCTTGAGATTCTTTTCAATGCGAGCCTCATGAGCAAGAAGAAAAGCCTCAATTTCATCTACTGAATACTCATCCGTACGAGTATTAACAAAAATCACGGTGGTGTCATATTCTTTTGACAGACCCTCAAAAATGGCATCAATGTGATCTTTGGGAGAAATTCTATAACTAACCATTGCAAGAAGATCAACATATATACGAATTTTTAACAGATACACATTCATAGACAGAATCTTTCTTCGTATTCTGCAGTTGAATTTTGAGATGAGAAGCTTTTGCCCTAATTTGTGAAGCAAAATATAGCTCAAGAGTGTGCCGAATCTGAGCTGCGATATCACAATTGACCATTCGAGAAAGAAGACTATTAGACATCGAAGCAAGAAGCCAAGAAACGATGAGCTAATCCTATTGTTCCCATTTCAAGAAAGCTGGATTGACATGACTGAGAACTTCATCGACCTAAGAAAGGAACATCAATGGTGGCGATTGTTATTGTGTGACCCAAAACCCACTCAAAGGCAGAAAGACAGCACCGTAGCGCTTGAAAGTAGTACTACGGCGCTACAATTTGACGAACCAGAGGGCTGCAGTGCTCTGATTTGGCCCGAACGTAGATTCTGCATCTTCTACGTATTTTTTGGGATATTTTAGGCTAGGGTTTGAGTCTCTATATATATATATATATATATATATATATATATATATATACTCTTCATATTCTCCATAGTTTACAATAGTCATAAAATATCATAGAGATTATAGTGTTAAGAGTTATACAGAGAACTCAATCTTGTGAGTTTGTGAGTGATTGAGTGAGTGAATTTTTATATTTGATTAATCTAAATACTATTGTAATTTTCATTTTGTGATTAGTGGATTGCTTCTCCTCTATCTATGGTTTTTTCACCCTTCATTAGTGTTTTTCCACTTAAAATCTTGTGTGTAATTTTCTCTTTATTTCTTGTTGCTTATTACTTTAATTTCTATCAAGTGGTATCAAAACGTTGGCTTGATTTGCATTGGCAACCATGAAATTCAATATTCCGTTGCTGGATCGTACAACGAGGTTTTCTCTATGGCAAGTGAAGATGCGGGCTATTTTGGTGTAGATGGACCTTGGTGATGTGCTATTGGGTTTCGATAAAATGCCCTCATTGTAGAAGAATGAGGAAAAAGAGCGTAAGGATTAAAAGGCTCTGTCCTAAATACACCTTCATCTTTCAAATCAGATTTTGTAAGATGTACTAAAGGAGAAGACAATGTTGCTTTATGGCTCAAGCTGGAGCAATTATGCATGACTAAGAGTCTGACTAGCAAAATTCATCTAAAGCAGCGTCTATACTCTCATCAAATGTCTAAAGGTACGTCTCTCAAGGATCATTTAACTGTGTTTAAAGAGATTGTGTATGATTTAGAGGCTATGGAAGTTAAGTATGACAAAGAAGACCTTGGGTTAATTTTATTATGTTCACTGCCTTCATTGTATGCCACATTTAGGGATACTATCATGTATAGTCGAGACACTCTTAACCTAGTTGAAGTTTATGAGGCTTTATTTTCTAAAGAAAAGATGAAGTAGTTAGTGACTGGATTCGAAACACAAGGAGATGATCTAGTTGTTAGAGGTGGAACCCAAGAAAAAAGTACTGGGACTGAGAATAGAGGTAGGTCTAAATCCAAAAATAAGAAGAAGTTCTGTAACTATTGCAAGAAGAAAGGGCACATTAAAACTAGGGCTGGCAATTCGGACACGACACGATGATACGATACGAAAACGACACGAAATAAACGGGTTTGGACCGCATGTTTATTAATTGTGCCATAAATGGGTTGGCACGAATAACACGAAAATAAACGGGTTGGATTCGTGCTAACACGTTAAACACGCCTTAACACGTTTAATTAAACGGGCCGTAAACGTGTTGACACGGCACGACACGACCAGCCCATTTATAATACATTTAAACTTAAAAATAAAAATATTTGAAATATTTATAATAGGTTTGTATTAATTAGATATTGTGTTTTTGTTAATTTTCTTTATTGGCTTTTTTTAAAAAAAAACTTTTTATTTTTTTTAAATTTTTTTTTAATTATTTTTTAAAAGTTTTAGTTAATTGGGTCATAAACGTGTCATATGCGTGTTGTTATCGTGTCAACCCGTCATGGCACGTTTAATAATCCTGTTAATCGTGTCGTGCCGTGTTACGCGTGCCATACGCGTGCTGTGTTCGTGTTTGCATTTCTGGCACGTTTATTAATCGTGTCGTGTTCGTGTTCAGGCTAAACGTGCCGTGCTATAAACGTGCCGACACGAACACGATTATTGCCACCCCTAATTAAAACTAAATCTTATAAGTTGCAGAATAAAAACAAGAGGGCTGATAATCAGAAGGGGAAGAAACCAAATGTCGGTAAGGCTAGTGTCGTTGAAGAAGTTTCTGATGGTGAGCTTTTGGTAATTTCTGATGGTGATTCCAAACCTTGTGAGGATTAGATTCTTGACTCTGCATGTACGTTTCATATGTGTCCCAACCGAGACTGGTTTTCAACATATGAGACAGTTCCTAAAGACTCTGTTTTGATGAGAAACAACACCCCATGCAAGGTTGCTGGTATTGATACCATTAGAATTAAGAGGCATGATGGTGTAGTGAGGACACTGGGTGATGTAAGATATGTCCTCGATCTTAAGAGGAATTTAATTTCCTTAAATACTCTTGATGTTAAAGGGTACAAATACACTGGTGAGGGTGAAGTTCTGAAAATTAGTAAAGGCGCTCTTGTGATGATGAAAGGTGAAAAGAAAACTATTGGCCTATATGTCTTGCAAGGTACTATAGTTGTTGGTGATGCAAAGGTTTCTACATCTATTATGTCTGAATGTTATGTCACTAAGTTATGACATATGCGACTGGGCATATGAGTAAGCTTGGGATGGTAGAGTTGAGTAAAAGAGGACTGTTGAATGGACAATGCATAGGCAAGATGGAGTTTTGTGAGCTCGTGTATTTGGGAAACAAAGGAGAGTTAGATTTGGCAAAGGCATCCACAACACAAAAGATATTTTTTAGTATGTTCATTCCAACCTTTGGGGACTGTCTACTATTCCCTTTAAAGGTGGTGCTAGTTATATGCTTACCATCATTGATGACTATTCCAGGAAGGTTGACATTCTTTTTGAAATAGAAGAATGATGTTTTTGCTACTTTCAAATATTGGAAGACCATGGTCAAAAAGAACACTGGTAAGCCAATTAAACATCTCTACACTAATAATGGCTTAGAATTTTGTTCAGATGAATTTAATACCTTCTATAAATTGAAGGAATTCTGAGGGACTTAACAGTTTGACATACTCCGCAGCAAAATGGTGTGGCTGAGAGGATGAAGAAGACATTGATGGAGAAAGTGCGCTGCATACGCCCCAATGCTGGGCTACCTAAGTCGTTTTGGGCTAAAGCTACTTCTACAGCTTGCTATTTGATCAATCATTCTCCTTCCATCGCTATTAACAAGAAGACTTTGCAAGAGATGTAGTTAGAAAAACTTATAGATTACTCTAATTTAAGAATTTTCGGCTGCCCAGCGTATGCTCATGTTGATAATGGTAAATTAAGCCTAGATCTATGAAGTGCATATTTCTTGGTTATAAGCCTGGTGTTAAAGGCTATAAGTTGTGGTGCCCAGAAACCAAGAAAGTTATTATTAGTAGAGATATAGTGTTTGATGAGACTACTATGTTACGTGAGACATCTATTATAGGATCTAGTGATGTTGATCAGGAGAGATCTAACAGACATGTGGAGTTTTAGATTGAGATAGGTACATCATTCGATTCGACTTCCCAGTCAAGTTCAAAGAGTTAAGGCGATATTGCTTCCCTGTCGCCACCAACACCACCACCACAGTACTCTATTCTTAAGAATAGGCCAAGAAAAGATGTTAGGCCTCTATAAAGGTATTGAGGCGGACTTGGTGGCTTATGCTTTATCAATGACAGAAGGTATTAAGTCTGGTGAGGAACCTTCTCCCTATCAGAGGCGATTAATTCAGTTGACTCTAGTAAGTGGATGATTGCTATGCAAGAGGAGATAGAATCCCTACATAAGAATGGCACATGGGATTTGGTGAAGTTACCCAAAGGGAAGAAAGCTATTCGTTGCAAATGGGCATTTAAAAGAAAAGAAGCTACATCGAGAGTTGAAGATGCCAGGTACAAGGCTAGACTGGTTGCAAAAGGATATAGTCAGGTTCCAGGTGTTGACTTTATAGATGTTTTTTCTCTTGTGGTTAAGCATAGCTCAATTCGAGCCTTGCTTGGCATTGTGGCCACTCATGTTCTTGAGCTTGAGCAGTTAGATGTGAAGACTACATTTTTACATGGAGAGCTTGAGGAAGACATTTACATGCAGCAACCCGAGGGTTTTATTGTTATAGGTAGAGAAGACTATGTTTGCTCGTTGAAAAAGTCTCCTTACGGTTTGAAACCGTCTCCTAGGCAGTGCTATAAGATATTCAGCTCATTTATGACCACTCATGAGTTTAAGAGGAGTAGGTATGACAGCTGTGTCTACTTCAAAAGGGGTGATGATGGGTCCTTTGTTTATTTTCTCTTATATGTCGATGATATGTTGATTGCTGCTAAAGATAAAGGAGAAATTAAGAAGTTAAAGGCTCAACTCAGTTGAGAGTTTGAGATGAAGGACTTGGGAACTGCCAAGAAGATTCTCGGCATGGAGATTTTGAGAAATAGAAAAGCAGGTAAGCTATATCTGAGTCAGAAAGGATACATTGAAAAAGTTTTACACGAGTTCAACATGCAAAAAGCAAAACCATTGCGCACTCTGTTAGCAGCTCATTTTAGACTTTCAGGTACGTTATCTCCACAGTGAGACGATGAGATTGAGTACATGTCACCTGTTTTGTACTCTAGTGCAGTCGACTTCCTCATGTATGCTATGGTATATTCTCGCCTAGATTTATCATATGCAGTTAGTATAGTTGGTAAATACATAACTAATCCAGGTGAAAAGCACTGGAAAACGGTGCAACTGATTTTCAAATACTTACGTGGTACTACTGATGTTTGTTTG
This sequence comes from Artocarpus hirsutus, assembly GCA_946598075.1. Classification (NCBI taxonomy): domain Eukaryota; kingdom Viridiplantae; phylum Streptophyta; class Magnoliopsida; order Rosales; family Moraceae; genus Artocarpus; species Artocarpus hirsutus. The sequence continues at coordinate 7,532 of CAMOHE010053603.1, forward strand.
CACTTTGGGAGGACTAGACATGGTGTTGTGGGATACATTGATTTTGATTTTGCTGGAGACTTGGATAAGAGGAGATCGCTTACTGGGTATGTATTTACAGTTGGTGGTTATGCTATCAATTGAAAGGCTACCTTGCAGGCTACTGTTACTTTTTCTACTACTGAGGCTGAATATATGGCTATTATGGAGGCTTTCAAGGAAGCTATTTGGTTAAAAGGCCTATTTGGAGAAGTCAATGAAGACTTGCAAACTACTATGGTGATGTGTGGCAGTTAGAGTACTGTTTTTCTCACTAAAGATCAAATGTTTCATGAAAGAACGAAGCACATTGATGTTCGTTATCACTTGTTCGTGATATTTTGCTCATGGTGATATTGTTGTGAGCAAAATCAATATGCATGATAATCATGCCTCTATGATGACTAAGTCATTACCTACAACTAAGTTTGAGCATTGCTTGAACTTGGTTAGTATTCATGTTCATGTTTGTTAGTTGCCCGTTGGGGCTTTGTGGAAGAGATGGAGAATTTGATTAATCACATGTTGGAGTTTTTATGTTAGATTTTTTGTCAAGGTGGAGATTGTTATTATGTAACCCAAAATCCACTCAAAGGCAGAAAGACAGCGTCGCGGTGCTACAATTCGATGAACCAGCACCGCGGCACTTCGATTTGGCCCAAACATAGATTTTGTGTTTTTTGGGTTATTTTGGGCTAGAGTTTAAGTCTCCATACATATGTATACTTTATATTCTCCATAGTTTATAGTAGTCATAAAATATCACAGAGATCATAGTGTTAAGAGTGATGCAGAGAATTCAATCTTGTGAGTTTGTGAGTAATTGAGTGAGTGAATTTATGTATTTGAGTACTCTAAACATTGTTGTAATTTTCGTTTTGTGATTAGTGGATTGCTTCTACTCTGTTCGTGGTTTTTTAACCCTTCATTTAAGTTTTTCTATGTAAAATCTTATGTGTAATTTTCTTTCTATTTTTTATTGCTTATTGCTTTAATTTCTAACAACGGTGTTGCCCTGGAAAGAAAGCTTTGAATTTGGTGACCGCGGATTGTCGCCACAACTTGCTTTCGCCAAACAAGAAAGTTGTTGTCCAATTCGGAAGACACTAGATGACAAAATGTGATAGGAACGAACTTCGGAGCTGGAACTTGAGAATCTGCCATGGCAGATTCCAATGAGCTTTCCTATGCCCACGCCGATAGCTCTGATACAATGTAAAGAGAGCAATTTCTAATCAAGAATCAAGAAGGCTATTGATTATTGAGTTGAGAGGAAAGAATTTCTCATTAACTGAATTCTGTTATGTACAGTTGGCTTAAATGCTGAGCGGAGTAGCGTATACTAACCCACTAACTAGACTAACAAACTGAACCTATAGGCTACTGACACGTGTCTTCTGCAACTGACTTCTTACAATTTTTTTACCAACATTTTCAACAATTTTGTTGGTTTATCCGTATATTTCAATCATTGTAATATTTGAAATTCCACCACTTTTCTTTTAATAGCCTGATTAGCAAGAAACAATTTTACCTATTATCTCAGTTATAAACAATATAAAACTCTCACATATTACAGTAAAAAAAAAGATTGTTACAGGATAAGGCTCTCATATGCTATAGTAAACATAGTTCTAACCATCATGTCAAACACCCTATAAATAGGTCATGTTTGTTTCACTTGATCGTTTCCATTTTAATTTTGACAAAGTTTATGATTAAGGATTTAATTGTCACATTTAGGTAAGTTTAAAGACTCAATTGCTACAAAAAAAAAAAAATTTAAAGACCACATAGTAAAAAAGGCTAAAATTTAGAGGGTAAATGTGTCAACCCCATTAAAAACAATGATGAGTTGAAAATTTTAAAAATATATGGTATTTTTTTTAATTTTAAAAACAACAACATATTAAAGTAATGTTACAGGATATCAAAATGGTAAAAATTGGAATAAATTTTTGTGATTTGGGCTGTTTATTTCTCCTTACCTCTATGCAAAATCACTATTCACCCCTCTTATTTTACAGATGATCACATCTTAGGAAATAGTAGCAATCCGTCACTAGCCAAATACGCCAAAGTGGCAAATTTAGTGCGTACCTAAAACTTTTTTTTTTCTTTAGGGACGTGAGAATTATGAAGTTTTATCTCCTCAAAGAATTGCAAAAACATAGTAAAGAAGAACAGAGTTAATTTTTGGTTCAACCTCAAAAAAGACTAAGAGCTAGTCTTCCACTCTCAAAAAAAAAAAATATATATATATATATAATAACAACAACAACGATAAACTCCAAGAGTCTTGCACTCTCAAAGCACTAAGAGTGACCTTTCCTTCCTTATTGTAGACCTAGCCATCTATACACAACATAAATAACATGTACATATGTGTGTGCTTGTGACGGTAACCTTGGAATCTATAGCAAAGATTTTTCTTAGAGTCATCTGTTCTCCTCACAAGAGCATATATATTTTATTATATTTTCAAAACTACGGAGGATGATTTACTAGAGTGAATACCCAATCTTAATATTATACCTCATCTTGTTATTCAGTATCTTTACACATTCTCATGCTTTAAATGCCTCTTTTACTTCCTCTAGAGTAGTTAGATGCCTCCCTGAGGAGAGCCCTGTCTTGTTGCAACTGAAACTTGAGTTTTCATTCTATCAGAAACCCCGCTATGGTGGATGACGGGAACAGACTACTGGAAGTGGGATGGAGTTACATGCAACACGGCAACCGGACGTGTCGTAGGCCTCAACCTGAGCTTGGCTTCACGGTTCTTTGCTTTCGAATAGCAGCCTCTTCCGCTTGCATCATCTTCAACAACTCAACCTTGCCTTGAACGATTTCAACCTTTCACAAATTCCATCAGCCTTTGGCCAGTTGCCAAGGGATGGGCTTATCCCTTTCGAAATCTCAAGGTTGGACAGTTTGGTTTCCCTTGATCTCTCTCAAGATTTTAGTGATTTATATCTTAGAAGGTCAACACTTGTCAAGAACATGAAAAAATTAAGTGTCCGATCTTTCTTCTCTGCAATTTCAAATGTTCCAAGTAAACTTATCTTCATTGACATATTTGTCTCCTTCAGAATGCAATTTGCAAGGCAAATTTCTGATATCCGTCTTGCAGTTGAACAGCATAGGAGCCCTTGATATGTCGGACAACCAAAATCTAGTTGGTTTTCATCCATGAAATTCTTTTTTATCTCAGGAAATAACTTGAGTGCAAGATTCTGTAACTTAACTGATCTTATAATCCTTGTTGTGTTGAATGGTAATCTTAGCAGCATCGTTCCACAATGATTGGGCAGCAATTCTCTCGAGGTGTTGAACACTCAAGGAAACAACTTCTTTGGAAGGATACCTCGAACATTATTTAATGGAAGCATTTTGAGGACTATAGACCTCAGTCACAACCAATTGTGTGGGAAGGTTCCACAATCCCTGATCAATTGTAGAGCATTAGAAGTTTTAAATCTCGTCTATAATCAGATAAGTGACACATTCTCTTTTTGACTCCAGAATTTGCCAGGGCTACAGGTTCTTGTATTGCGCCGTAATAGATAAGTTTTTCGGCTTTGAGAAGTTGCAGATCACGGACCTCTTGTTTAATAATTTCAGTGGAAATCTCCAAGCTGACTACTTCAAGAATTGGACTGCCATTAATAAAAGACTCCGCATGCGGGTAAGTCAAGTTTTACGGACATGGAGTCGAGAAATTTGTATTATGCAGTCAACGCGACTGTGATGAATAAAGGCTTAGAAATTGTACTTGTGAATTTCGTGATCTTCTTCTCATCGATCGATCTATCAAATAACAATTTCCATGGAGAACTTCCAATCAGGATCGGAGATCTTCAATCACTCGTTGTTCTTAACTTATCGAGTGACAATTTCCACCGTCACATCCCATCATCTTTCGGGAATATGAGTGAGCTAGAATCATTGGATCTCTCCAACAACAAGCTCTCTGGCAGAATCCCTCAAGAATTGGCAAGTCTCACATTTCTCAAGTATCTTGACCTCTCTGATAACATACGTGCAGGCCCGATCCCACACAGCCAACAGTTTGACACATTTTCCAATTCCTCTTTTGAAGGTAACTTGGATTTGTGTGGCCCCCCATTGTTACAGAAATGTAAAAGCATTAGTGGTGGAACACCAACTCCTGACCATGAACATAGCCAAGAAGATGAATTAGAGAATGGCTTTGGCTGGGAAGTGGTGCTGGTTGGACATGGATGCATTTTTGTTGTCGGAGCAATTGGTGGATATGTTCTCTCAGCAAAGAAGCCAAATTGGTTCACAAGAATTTATGGAAGAAGAATGTGAACAATATTATGTGCTCTTGTTTTGTGAACTTTCTAATGTCTCTGTTTCATGTGCAGTAGGCAACTGTGTAATGACATTATAATAATACTAAAGATTAACAACATGAAAATTTCAGCTATTTTCTTTAAATCTTTGTTGAGTAATTCAATTTCTATCAAAAAAGAAAAAAAAAAAAAAAAGGCGGCCAATTACAATTGCCATAAAATTGGTCTAAATTCTTCCAAGTACTTTCAACCTCTTTTTCTTTCCCTTCTTTAATCCGTCTTCAAAAGTGCTTTTAATACGATCCATTATCTCTCTCTCTCTCGGTTTGAGGGCAACCAGTTTACTGATTGAACCATACATAACAGTGTGTGTATATATATATATATATTTTTTTTTTTTCCTGAAAACTTGAAAAGTGAATTGGTTAGAAATTGGCTTACCCATAAAACGCCTAATCTCATTTCAAAAATAATAATAATAATAATTATAATAATCTTATGGGCGGATTTGTAAATCTGCATTAACAGCATGTGAAATATATTTTCAACAAATAGTTATAACAGCACATGAAATAGCAGCAACGGTATGTACTATATATTAGCAAACCATGCAAAGCAGCTGTTAATTTGGCCATTGCCCCAAAGGCCTAGGAAAAATCCATAATAGTTAGAACTCCTAATCACATAACTTGTTACTTTTTTAAGGGAAAAAATTGTAATAATATCTTAGCTGAGGTCTAATCCATAACAAAATCCTGAAGATTTAATTAACAAAGAACTTTTCCAAGAAGATGATTGTTGATTATTTATGTCGTTCACTTTTTCTTTTTGTTATTTTAGTTTACACTAACAAACAAAAAACGCTACTAATTTATTCAAAACGACGAGAAAAACATACATCTACTTTTGAAAAACGACCATAAACGACATATATGTGATCAATTATAAGAAAACGAGACATGAACAGTGATAATGTGATATGGTATGTTGCACGTATAAGAAGGGAAACAAAAAACTACAAATTGAACAAGGATTAGTTCCGAAGATTAAGGGAAAAAGCTTTTCAATAATAAGTATATAAACAATTAACCACCACATCAAATGATAAAAACAAGAAGAAAATTGAAGAAGCACTGATAAAAACTCATTATTTTGAGGTCTCTTATAAGAACAATGTCAATACTATTCAAATAGAACTTATGATCATAGAGCACTTTTTCCCCAACCAACGAAAGCCTTTCTTGAAAGTGCGCTTGACGTTGGCTTCAGCGCTATAAAGCTTGTATTTCGAGATCCTCCGCCGCCTCTTCATCTCGGGGTCGTTCCACCACGACTTCAATGATCGAGAGGAGGAGCTCTTGGGCGCCTTCGCTAGGCGTCTTTTCGTTGGAGATGTGCAATCCGACGACGGATAACCAGGCCATCCTAGGTACATCCTCCCATTCTCGCTCAAAGTCCTGGCATTCACTGCCCTTGTGCTCCGGCGAGCTCCATTGGAGTACCGTTGGATCATCTTCCCCATCTATGTCTCCCTCTGTTTCTCTTTGTCCAATGGTTTTCGGTCCCCCAGAGAGACAGAGACAGAGAGATGACTTGGTAATTTTTAGGTCCTTTATTTTGGGGGGAGGAGAGGTGGAGAAGTGAAAGGATTCTTAATTGCGGGGGTGCAATTCTTTCGATCACAGATTGCAGATGTTTTGATTGCCATGTAACGTAACAACATGGCTAAATTTAGATAAGTGCTTTTTTACTTTTAGTTTGGGACCATAAAAATGTGGTTATTGTATAACGCAAAACAGATTATCCCCCATAATTTACACGACGCTTGAGCAAAATTAGACAGTTTAAACACGTGCCATTTAGAAGTCACTACAACGGGGAAAATGTGACGACGGAGAATGATGAACCAAAGAGATCAGAATTCTAGTAACCAAGTTCTATCCTCCTCCTCTTTGATCCTTTTGGTTCTAGCAACGTTTTTTCCTGAATAAATCCCGGTGTGCTCATCAAATTGAAATAGTCAAATTCTACCAAAAACAATAAAAACGAAAACAATCAAAAGCATATCTTGATTTCTCCAAAGAAAAGAAAATCAATGGCCTTTTGTTGCTTTCGAGAAGATAATCTCAAGGGGCATGCTTGACTATTGCGGTCAAAAAATATTAGAAGGAATACAAGCTAGGAAATATTTGGAGAATTTTGCTGATAGGTATTAAAAGAAGGGGAAAAAAGGAAAAACATATCCTCTTGGCATTGCACCATTTTGAACGTCAAATCTACATCAAACCCAAAAAAAACAAAAATTAAAAATAAAAACAGCAAATAGAACTTGATGACAATCTAACAATCCAGAGTTGCCCACTACCCTTTCTCTCTTTTTTTTTTTTTAATTTTCTTTTCTTTGTCATGGTGCCAAAGAATTCTCCAAACTATGTACACTTAAATTCCAAAATATTGGGAGGAGGGTTCTCAAAGTGCTTTGAAAAGGCTCTGTTAGGGTTTACTATTTAGAAGGTCCCTTATAAAGAGAGTTGGCGCCGGCTCTGGGAAGGCTGCTGGGTCTCAGACCCATGAAGCAGGGAGGCAGGAAGTGTTAGGAGAAGGAATAGAGGGAAACAGAGATGGAGAAAGTTTGGCTCTCTACAGCAACCGATTAGAGGTGGAGCCGGCAGAATTCTATGCGATGCGGTTGGGAGGAGCTTGCTAGGGAGGAAGCCGACAAGATCAAAGCGCGGGATCGCCAGGAGCAAAGTTGGACGATTGGCCTTGGCTACGATTGGGGAAAACCAAGTGGAAGGAATGGTTGGACGATAATAGGAAGAATCAGTTGGCGTCTCTATGCAGCTGAGGGAGCAAGAAAGATAAGGAGCTCTCCAACGAGATGAGGAAAGGGCCGTAGGTGGCACGGGTTCGGCGGGAGCATGAGGAATTAAGGCATGGCTAGCCAGGTCTAGGAACGATGGCAAGTTCTAGGTCTCCTTGCCTTACTGCACTGGGTTTGAGGCCTGACCTAAAGACACTGCAACCGAAGGGAGAAATCATCGATAATCGGAGCTACTTAACCCGACGAAGATGGAAAAGACAGCAACGACAGCAGTGGAGGTCAACTCTTTGTCAAAGTTTTATCTCTATGTTTTTATGTTTATTTATATTTTAATTTTGATACTGTATGTTTTGTGTGTAATAATAAAGGACTCCCCTCCTTCAAATTTAGTTATGTCACCTCTATCTATTAACGACGGAAAGTGTCTAAAAGTTGAGATAAACTTTAATTTAAGCCTTGTTGTGTGTACCCCATTGAGAAAAGTTTGGCTTTGTTCGTCGAATCTCTCCTGTTGACTGATGTAGGTTCTAAAATAAGCTTTAAGTGAGCTCTTTTGTTTGTATCGAGTGGGCTTTTCTCCTCTTGATCTTGGTACTTATTTTCAGTCCCCATCTGAAGGTGGTCGAAGTCTTCCAACCTAGGTGGTTTTTTTGAGTCTAATTATGCTTTTGTCGTATTTTTAATGAAAATTACCTTGGTCAAAAAAAAAATTCCAAAATATTGGTCCTCAAAGTCGAGCCAGTCGTGTTTTTGCGTCTAACCTGCATAACAGGATCTTAGCTGCCAATGGAAACTAAGTGATCTGGTTTCAAATCGGAAGGGAATAGAAAAACGACAAACAGGAATGACATGGAAAGTAGTTAATAATTTAAACATTAGAGAAAAAGCAGCCTAGTCATTTCCATTGCTCCTAGAGAGTTAAAAAATTCACAAAAATATCGTTGTTCATCGCCGCCTAACTAAAAAGATGTATTTACAGTGGAATACGGAAATATGTATACTAATTACTAGTCCACCTACTGGATCATCAGTGTGCCTTTCTATCAGCTTCTGATGTTGTTGTGTCTCTTCTACTTTGCTTTTTGGTCTTCTTGGGATTATCCATATGAGAAACCTGCATAGTAATCCCAGAATTAATAGAAAGATTTATGAAGTACACAGGAGAGATGCGCTGGCCAATGCATCATTCGGAAACAAAATCCTTAATGCTAGAGAGAGAGAGAGAGATGAATGAAAATTTCTCTTACAATGTAGGACTTCCACTCAATTTTTTCATGCCCCTCTGCATCACCAGTCTGAGAATGATTGCGAGCATGGCAAAATATGTGAATAAGTACAGCAGCATCAAGAGCAGCATATTCAAGCTGAAAGAGCATACAGCGTTAGCTGATTTGGTGGCACGCCAAAATGGACCCATAGATGAAGTAAATAATTTCATATTATAAGGCTGGCCATGAACACTGAGAGACCACAATTTCAATTCCTACTGCAAAGCATCACAATCTTCCGTATGCAACACAGGCAGAAACAAAGAGAATGCAATCCTAAATGCCTTCAAAAGAAAGAATTTGAACAAGAACCTTGCAATGACTTGATAAAAGTACGAAAGCAATCCAGAGAAAACCAGCGACAATCTCGCCAACCAAATTCATAGCAACAAAACAACAATGAAATTATTTACACAAGTAGAGTCATGGCGAAGCAGCTCACCTGATTCCTAGTCAATGGGCACTGTTCCCAGTTACTGTTTCGTCTCGTCTTGTTCAATCCAGCTCCCAGTATTTTCTGACAGCAGGAATTATTAACATTGCTCTTAGCTCATGTAATGCTAACATTATTAACAGAGAAACGGACAAGAAAATTAAAAATCTTAAGCATCGTTAGACAAGGATACAAGGGAGGCAGAGAGATGCAGTATTATGTTACCTTTGCAAAGCCAGAGAGACCCCACGAGGCTCCTTAAATACATTTTGAATGTCCAATGACATTTCATAGTGCTTGAAACACCCTACATCTTCATAGGAATAAGCCAGCTGCTTTATATCACACTGAAAATTATAACCCAAAACAAGCATAAGCCACAAAGCAACCATGCTTACGGTTAATATTTAGAAGCATCGATAGGATATTTGGCTAATGAAGAGGTAAGTAAAACCCAAACCATATGTGTATCATAAATAATTATGAGCCGCAAGCAGCGGACCAATCTTTTACTTGACAGGCAGCACTATATTATTCCCCGTGGGAGTGTTTGGCCAGCTTTTAGTCCAGTTCCGTCTTTGGTATTCTAAAGTAGCAGACAATTAAGAGAACTATAATATAAATCCCTAGACCTCAACTTATCACAACCGAGTTTATGCAAATAATCATAGAATAAAGGGGAAGCAAGAGAATCCATTTTAATAATGTAGAGACTTATACCAAGTTTTAAAATCCCAGGGGACTGCAAAATGTGAGTTAGACAGTCGTCCAGAACACCAGGCGCATCTTCAAACAACTTTATGAGGTCCAAGATGAAAACCATTTTTTCAGAGGCAATTTGCATGATGGAGACCTGAAAGCACGATAGAGAAAGATCATTTTGTCAAAAAAGAAACATATTGACACACCGTTATTTTGCCTCATTTTGATCAAACAAAGAGGGAAGTATGTGAAGAGGTATAAATAAAATGGTTGGCTCAAAAATTGGGCCAAATATGACAACACAATCAAACTATCCAGAACTGTCAGAAATATATATATATATATATATATATATATATAGTTATAGTATAGCAGGAGACACAAGAATGAATCAGAGAAAATTTATAATGACTACCTTGTTGGGTCTGCTGCCTTTTATGTAATTTGGTTTCCATTCACAATCAAGGGCCACAACTTTACACCCCTCAATATGGTGTGTTGCATTGCGGAGAGAACTAACCTCATCAACCCAAATTATGTCTTCCACAACCAATTCGTCAAGACTCAAATAGCAACAATGCAGAAGACTTGCCTCAGGTACTATGTTCAAAAAAAAAAAAAAAAGAGAAAGAAATGACATAGAAGTCACAACTTGGAAAGACACTATTCAACACCAAAGCGAACTTAAACGCACATCCAGGAACAGCGTATGCCTCATATGACATATTTTATTTTTATTTTGTTACTAAAAAGCAAATACAAGGTGTATAGTACTGGGAAAAAAGTTGGGAGCCAAGATCCAAATATGTTTGTATGTAGGACGGATTACAAATATCAGTGCATCACGTAAAACCAACGAGGGGCTGAGTCACAAAGAACAGAGAATTTTAAGATGACAATTCACAATAAGATTTTAACTTTAATCTGCTTCTTTTTTTTTTTTTTTTTGGATAATATCACCAAATATAATTTTCATAAAAGAGATGTTTAAAGTGATATGGAGAACCATTAGAATGATCCCTAGATAAACAAGAAAATTTGTCAAATATAATTTTGCATGTTAGTTTTAGTATTCGTTAGCATGACTCTCAGACCAGCTGATAACCAATACTTGCAGAGGTTATTCGAATTATAAAGGCAAACGGAGCCAAAAGAATATTTTGATGAGACAATCATACAACCATATAAAATAACAAAATAGACTACTGCACCATCCAAAAGTTGTGGGGAAGAAAAATTCATCTTGAAGGTCCGGGTTTCAATTTGATAATGGCTGAGGAAAAGAGACTATATCAGGTTAAAGCATACTTTTGGCATTCAAAAAACCTTCAAGCAAATACCGCTCACAGAGTTCATCAACCTTCTCCATGTAACCAGCTTCCATTGCCAAATAAACCTTAAAAAGATTGAAAAAGAGAATAACTTGATCGTGTAGTGTTTTCCTTTTATCTGGAAATAATAATCTAACTTTAATTAATAAAAAACAATCGTACATACACATAGGAGCGTATGTATGTGTGAAAGAGCAAGGACAAACAACGAATATACATGCAGACATATATATGTACGTGCGTGTATGTACATATGCACATACAAATTTACATAGAAATTTTTGTTGTACAAACCAACACAACTGTATTTATTTGCGAATGTAAAAAAAAATTACATTAAAAAGAAGAATGCTCCATTTGGAGGCAAGGACAGCCATGCAATGAACTTGCAACCTCAATCCAAACAAGTTCTGGTTAAGTGATTTCCCTGTATCCTTCCCTGAGCATAATTAAAGTACACTAACTGCATGACAATAGGTAACTACCTTACTAAGGAATAACTACGCACCAATATCATTGGCAAAAAACTAGTGAACAAGTTCCCCATGAAGGCCTGGTGCAAGCAAATTGCCAGCCTTTGCCAAATCCAAGTTGGCATTAATGCCTTCAAGACTAGTACAAATAATCCGTCACTCACGCCACTACCTTCTGTTTATTATCTACGTATTGAATAATTTAAGGCTAGGTTGAATATCGAGAAAGATTAGAGAATCACTAAAATTATTCACTGAAATAAATATTTCTTCCAATTTATAGACACAAATGGTCCCTTTTTCCAACTATAAGAAAGAAACTAATTACATGGGGGAAAACCAAAAATTAAAAGTGAATAGTGAGAATCAATCTGTACACCAAGGCGTAAAGAACAAAAGAAACTAAAAGTGGGGGGTAATCTTAGTGCATTTCATTATGTCAAAGCAAAGACCACATTAAATTCACACAAACTGCAATAGATTCAAAAGCTGGACTCCAAATGCAAACAATTGTTCATTGATCCAACTAACAAAATTGTTAAAAGCACCATTTATGTTAAAAGCTGCAAACCAAATATTCAAGCAGTTGTCTGTCCTTGTTTGTTTTGGCTTCTGCAACATCCTAGCAACCTTTTTCTGCCAATTTCTTTAGAGAGCTGCGAGTAGATGGAAAATTCTCATCTCAAGACTTGTGGAAGGCATGGATAAAGAATACGAAACATAACAAGCGGAATGCATCTATGTAGTGGAAATAATATAGATGTTGCAAACAAGTTTCTTTAAACCAGATATTATAAATCATCGCTAGTACCTTTCTTTGCATTTACGATAAATATCAGGAAATTCCTGTCGAAGATTATTTTTCTTTATAGTCTGGTAAGCATTGCTTAGCATGTTCCTGTTGACGTACTCTTGGACAAGAACACATAACAATGGCTTCCCCATAAAAGTTGCCCACTTTTCTGCTGCTTTGAACTGATTGTTCTGCATCATACTAAGAAGAAAAGACTGGCCAGACTGGTGGATGGAAAAGTGCTCTAAAAGAGTAACTGCAGTCATATAAGACCGACATTCTATCAATTCAAATATGTACTGCTCGACAAATGTTTTTACTGCATCAACACTACAACCATCTTTTGCCCTCAATGGGCACATTACTTTCTCAATGTTTGTTAATTGAACATCAAAAGCTTCAAAGCCTCTTCACTACTACCCGCTCGTCATGGTTGACAGAACCTCTAATGATCTTAAGAAATAATAGGGCAGCTAGATCTTTTGCTTCTGCCAAATCCTCCTCAGAGATGGTTGCAACTTTCAAAAAATGATGAAGAGCAGATATTATCAGATGACTGAATCCATCACAATATAATCCAAATATAGGTAAGAGATAAAGGCACCGAACAACAAATATAGCTGGTCCACGCGGTGGGCAATTGTGTAGTACAAGACGGACCTGCTGTTGAAGAGCTTGGAACTTCGTAGATGCCTTAAATGTTCCTAGGTAATGTTTTGAATGAGATAGCATTACTACCAAAAGATTTACCCAGAAGCAGAGGACATTTGGCAAAGATTATACCTATTAAGTAGCAAACATGTCAATGTATAATAGCTAGCTTAAGAACCAGATTGTAAAATGGGAAGTCAATTAGTACTTCTCTTCAATTTAACAATCAAGAACATTTACATGAAATAAAAAATAAATAAAGATGTATGTATGTCTTTGTGGCTTAGGACAGATTTATATCCAATGCAATTACACAGCTAGGTGTCAATTCATTATTCCCCATCAGGGCCATCACAAAAACTCATGATTGAAAACATATTCAAGTTTACAATGCAGAAAGGAAACTCATACCATGAATATAGCATCCTTTCAGGAGGTACAAGAACACCAATGGAGAAATGCCACTCAGATCACAAAAGGCATGCTTGCAAACAGTCCCTGTCTCCAGAGCATTTTCTTTACCGATGTGTAGCTCAGCAAGTCTTTCCTCCAATCCCGTCCCAAATAAAAGCAGAGATTGCCCTAGAAATTTTCACCACAATTGGTTTGACTTTTGCAAGCAATTTATGGAATACCCAAAAATTACAAAACATTGCAACTAGTGACTTGACAGTTTTACTCTCCATAAAACTGTCATTGGAAATTACGCAAAACCAACGATAAACTCAAGGATTCATCAAGATCAAAAAGTTGGTAGTTTTTCCCCCCCTTTTTTTATTTACAACTAAAACTAACATGCGCAGGGTTATAAACAGAGTTCCATCACTTCAATACACTTGCTTCAACTTTTGGAAGTATTCCATACAACCAGCTTGTTCAACAAAAACCATCCATTTCATTTGTTTACCAACTAGTTCCAAAAATTTATCAGCTAAAATATTAAAATCAAATAAACAACAAAAACAATTAGTTCCAAAGATTCACCACCATCCCAATTTTTGGTATCAAAACCAGAATGAAGCACCACCAATCAATAAAGACTAGCGATCCACCACATCCAAGTAAACTTCTGTTCACGTTATTTCTTTTTTCAGCCCCAAACAAGAATAAATAAATAAAAATAAATAAATAATCCGTTTTTTTTTTTTTTTTTTTTTGTATTCAAATAGGCAATAGAGGTTCAGTGCCCAATGAAATATCATTTCAAAACTACGACATTCCATTTTTCTGTCACCCAAAAATTCAAACTTTTTCCACAATATTGGGAAAAAACTCACTTCAAGCGAACAACTTGCGGATTAAGAAACTCATATATTACCATTACCAACAAAAATCAGCCATTAATCATCATTATAACGCACAATTACCAAAAAAACACTAGACAAATATCAAGCAGCGACGAAATTACCTTAGCAAACCGCAAAACTAAAAAATGAAATAACAATAAGAATAAAAATCCTTTTTTTTTTTTTTTTTGCAGTGCAGCTTGGATAGCATAAAGCATTGACCAAAGCATCTCAGGAAATCAGCATATTTCCTATGAAATCTACATTTTATTCGTGACACTGCTGACAGATAAATACAACTTAAACGAGGAAAAAAAAATTGAAGTAAAATACTAATGAGAAACTTAAAGTGGCATATTTTCCAAAACATTCTCGGCAACCAAACATTACCACACCAACACAAAAGTTTTGTGCATTTCTTTACCTCTCTCTTTCTCTCTCTAAAGAGTCGCTTCTGCGCCTTCTCGCTCTAAGTTCCGCAAGACTCTTACGCGGGTCTCTCTATGTATCAGATTTTATTGAGAAAAAAAGAGAGAGAGGGAGAGAAAGTGCAAATAATTTTTAGGACTTTTGGAAAGACAAAATAAAGATAAAATGAGGAGATAAGTGAAATTGTAAGGTGTTATAAGAGGTAATATTCGAGTGAGGAGGGCCCACCGGATCTTTGCCAAAAATGTGCAAAAAAGTTCTGTCGCTTTCTGCCATTGGATCTCATATGATCTGATATGATCAGTGATGAGTAGGGGGTTTTTGTGGGCTGTGGCTACGCCTATAGCCCCTAGTGTGGCGCGCCACCGGTGAGTTGTGACTCCGGTGAACGCGCCATGTCGTTACTGGGAGCAAATGGTGGCGGTTTTGACTGGTGAGAGATATGAGGGCTTTTTGTACTCTATCTGGATTTTTAGTCATCGTTATTTTTTTTAAAAGAAAAAAATAGGTTTTGCGTTATGTGATCAAGAGCACTGATGTTACTGGTCTAAGAAAGTGTTTGATAGAAAATAGTTAATATAAATAGTATAAAGCTTTTATATATTACAGTAAAAAAATTATTACAGTATAAAATTTTTATATATTATAATAAAAATAGTTATAACAACTGTTCTAACCAGCCTACCAAACACTCCATAAGGCAAATCACTTAGGTGATCTCAACAGTCAGGTGGCCTTACAAGTGTGTTCACTGGTGATTTGAGTGGTTTTTTTATTCAAATGTATAACCACGCTAAAAATAAATTTTATTTTTTTAGCGGTTTGAGTGGTTTAATTTTTTTATTAAAACCAAATTAAATCAAGTCACTCATAAGCTGTTTTTGCAGTTTGATTTGAGTGATTTGAGCTAAAAGTTAGTAATTTTTTAATATTTAATTATAATATAAAATGTCTAAAAGTTCACTAATTAAAATTTTAATACAAATCAACAACCAAACTAAATGGTCATAATAACACAAATTAAAGTTCACCAAAGACCAAACTAAATAGTTAAAATACAACTAAATAACATAAAACAACACGTTTAAATTTTAAACTTGAATTAAAGCTTTCCAATACTTAGTTCTTTAATTGATTTTTTTTTTTTTTTCTGTGAATGCTAATGGCCCAATGTTATCTTAATGTGATTAAAGGAATTTGCAATTATAGAGTGTGGAAATGTTTATCTTATATGTATAGAACTTCTTTTAATGAGCAATAAAAACTAATTTATGTAAAAAATAATAAAAATTAACTTGAATATTTTAAAAATAAAAATTTAGATAAGGGTGATTTAAAGGCAATTTGAGCATGCGGTTTTGGCATTTTGAGAAGCCCATATCATTAACCAAACTACCAAAAATTATTTGTGTAAAAACCACCCTAACTTTCCAAAATCATTAAAAAAAAAAACACCGGCTTGATTCGATTTGGTTTGGATGGTTTGAAGGATTTTCTAAACACCTTTACTACTAATTTTCTAATATCAACCAACCTCAGATTTAAAAATTGAGGGTATCACAACCAGACTTTTTGAGTCGTTTTTGAATACTTTTTCTTACTTACCTGACTATGAAATTAGGAAACAATTTTTACATAAAGCTCTCAATTAGCATATATTATGAATACATAATCTTTTTCAAAAGATTTTAGAATATTTACTTATCTTATATTACACACTGTATCATACTTACATATTTTCTTTCAAAACAACACATCTTAAAAAACTGAATATATAGTGGAAATATTCTTGCAGCAGTATCCATATCTTTGACTACACAATTGGTCATCCATCATTGTCAACTCAACAGTGATTCTATTCAGGCTTTTTAGCTGAATTTCCCACAGCTTGAAATAATTAGGTGAGCTATTGTTCAATACGTCCAAACATAACCCACAAAAAAAATTCATATTCGTATGCATGATCCACTTATGTTTACTTACGAACTTTAAGTATTATTTTTTTCATATTCTTAGCTTGTCTAAGGCGCAAGTGCTCGTACCAAATATGTACAAGGGTCATTGTAGCACCGAGATCGTAACATAACTTAAGACTCCCCTGAGGTCAGAATGTTGGTACAATACTTTCTTTTCTTATCTAGTGATTCCTTTACCAGTTCGTTAAATTATAGTGGCGTTCCATTCATGATGCTTTAATTACTTAAAATAAGTGCATTGTAAATGCAATTACTTAAAAGGAATAAATGACATTTTTCAAACTTTTTTGTTTACGCTGTATGTGGGATTCGAAACTTACTTGGATTTGCACTGTACTGATCCAATTTCCCCTTCCTTCTCTATCCATCTTAGAGTCTTACTTGGACAATTTTATGTCATTAGCCATCTTATTTATTATCGACTACATGTCGATAACAAATCATAAATGTTAATTACCTTATTAGTTATTAGTTACTTTTCTAGAAACCCGAACGTAATGAAACTTTTTTTTTTTTTTGACTTCATGTTGCGTTTTCGTTACTAATAGAGTATTGAAAAATTCTTACTAAGGGGCATTTTTCTAATATGGATGTTTTAGGGTTCGTTTGAGTTGTTTTACAAAATATGTGTTTTTTCCCTTAGTGGGTCTTAGAAAACTTTTTGAGCCCATCCTTGTTAAAAACTTACATTTTGTTGCTTTTTGGTAGCAGGGCAAATAAAAGGCGACGTCTATTTTCTTCTAAATTTTAACAACATTTTATGGTTTTAACGCATGATACAAAAATTTTGACATTTTTGCCCTCTCACACCAAAATGATAATTTTATATTATTGGGCTTGGGTTTTTGCAAGAATGAGAACTTTTTAAAGTACCTAGATCAAATTTCTTTAATTTCAAAATGTTTTTCTTTTTACATTATTTTTTACATTTTGGTGATTAAAACTTGTAAAATGTTTAACTCATAAATCATGTAGAATTTCGATAAGCTACTCATAACATTTAAAAGTTTTAACGAAATCTACAACTTTCATGTTTCAACTTTTCTAAAATTCCAAATGTATAGTGGAGTTTTCAGGCATTTTTTAAATTAGTCGGGTTTACACAAAAAGTTTTCCAATTGGTCCTTTAAAATTTTACAAAGCTTTGTTGATAAAAGTTGTTGATCTTACTATTTTCAGTAAGTAAATTATCATAATTCACCCTTAACTCAAAATTTTACTTTTTTGAAAACCATCCAAGCTTTGCATTTTCACATAGTTTTTCAAACTTGATTTAAAGCATGAAAAAAAAAAAACATTAGTTTCTAAGCATAAAACATTATCACCGTACACATAACATATCACATAATCATGCCATAAAATTCTTTTGACATGCAATGGTCTATATTTATGCAAATACATACCAACTTTATTATTAAAAAAAAAACAACAACAACAATAACAAACTTGAAAGTATGAGTTAAGGGTTTTTTACCCAAGGATTTTAGTGAGATTATGATTATCTACAAAGAACTTGAATTTGTCTAACTTCCCTAGACATAGATCATTGGCATAACCCCTATCAAAATCCTTCTAAAAACCCATGAAAACCCTAAAAATACATAAAGAAAAATGTAGGGTTTAAATTTTAAATTTTGCTAGCCTTACATCAAACACTTGAACTTTACTTAGAAGATGGATTTTTGTAGTTTGTTTTTGAACAAAATGATTGAGGGGTCATCAAGGTGGCTACCAATTTTTAGGAGGAAAAGAGTGTAGTATTTTGGGTCTAAGTGTGCATGAAAAATGATTAAATCAAATGTGATCATTTTTCTAACATTGATGACTATACTCATCACTTAAACTTAATTGTGGTGAAAGTTGGACTCAAATCCTATAGTGAAAACCGGTTACAAAAACAAGAAGATGTGGCCTATACTTGTTCTTTTGGAGTGTCCTATGGTAAGTCCCACTTTACTTTTTGCATAATGTTTTACACTACACTATATTTTTCCTACACTGTTGGTGAAATTTTGAGGTAAAATGCACATAAACGGTCTATAATTTACTGATTTACTATTTACTCACCTTTTCTAATCCTGAAACAGTATTTCATATATTGGTGTTTGTGCTTTATTAGTACAATTACACTGTATTGTGTACCTTTTTACCTTTGTGCGTCTTTTTATATTATATTTCATTAATTGATAGGTTGTAGACACAAAAATCTTTTCAGCTTGATTGACTAACAACTGACCATTTTTATACTGTTTTGGACTATAGTATGATTTTCTACTTTAATTAACATATTTTTCCTTTATTAATTTACACCAAAAAATTTCGTTATTGTGATATAAATTTCACATTAAAAGTATTATATAAATTTTTGAGTATTTAGTCTCATAATATTTGTATTAAAAATACTTCAAATTGTACAAAATTTATAAACATAATACACATTAATATTATCCGTAAATAATTTACATTTTATCATAATTTTACAAAATACGATTGGTCAAGGAAAATTCATTATTTAAATCTAGCTTGCTTCTATATTTAAATTAATAAACTTGTTCGGACATTACAAAGGGAAATTTGTGGTGATAAAAAGAGGTAATTATAATAATTATTTTAACCATAAAAATTAGTTTTAATCACTCTCCAAAATAGACGTTCAATGTAAACCCCTGACTATTTAAGTTGTTACTTAATGTTGTTTTCTTAAACTTAATCTTACTTACTTAAAAAATTTGGAATAATTGTTCGACGGTTAATTTCATAATTATACCTTGTAGTTTTAGAGTATGTTTGAAAACAACATTGGAACTTAAAAATTATAGTATGTGAGAACTTTGTACCATAGTAAACCTTGCTTTTTTTATTGTACCATATGAGAGCTTTATATTGTCGCAGTTGAAACTTTTTAGTTCCAATAAGTTTCCTAAACAAAGTCTTTATTTTCAATTTATCCCCTAGTTTTTAAAAATTACAAAGGTATTTTTTGAATTTGAAGAACTTATTTCAATTTTATCCCTTATAGATGTTTTGCACATAAAAAACATAAAGATAAGATAAAAATACTCTTAATCAAATTGAATTTGTTTTTGAAATATATTTTTCTTCTTGAGAAAAAATTTAAAATAATATCTTAACATTTAAAAAGCCATAAAACTTAAGATCTTTTAATAAAATTTTTAATGTTTTATTTTAGATTTTTTATGTTTTGAATCTATAAAATATTTTTTTTCATATATATTTGAGGGTAGTTATGTCCATTTGCCTAATTTTTTTTATTCATAGGAATGAAATTGGAACAAGTTTTTTTTTTAATTCAAAGAATACCTTTGTACTTTCTAAAAACAGATAGATAAATTAATAAATAGTTAAAACTAAGAGGTATGTTATGTAATTATTCTTTTTTAAAACATAATTATATTACGCAGCGGTCATCGAAATTTAAAACACTTATTTTGCTTATACTTACAAAACTCATACTTATATTGTCTTGCTAAATGCGGTCCTAGTATGTTTCTAGACCATCACATACTATATTAGATAAAAAGTATCAAAAACAAAATTTAAACTGCAACGATATCCATAGCTAGGCCATCACATTAATCCCACCACCGCACCTAGCTCTTCAATCATTCATACTGGCTTCTTGATAGAATGAAGGAACTATTTGAGTTTTCGCTCAATAAATCCAAACAATCTCACACAACATTTCTCAAAGGAATACTAGCAATAGTATAATGCATGATTCCGATTATGTTTAATTATGAATATCTTACTCTTATTCTTTTTCTTATACTTATTCTTATACTTGTTCTAAACTGTGGGCCTAAGTGTTTGTACCGGGCGTGGAGTCATCAACTATCGAGATCGTATCTTAACTTAATATGATGCTCCCTTTGAGTCAAGAGACTTATAATCCTTACCTAAGCGGAGGTTGGTATGATAAATAATAATCTAATCTTGATTGTGTTGACTTGAGGGTTTAGATTACTAGTCACGTAAACTTAGTGAATATATTGTATGTCATGACTTGGTATGTAAATTAATATATATAACAAATGCAATAGCAAATGAAATATGAATATGCATTGGAACAATCATTTTCTTTATGTTATAGGTTAGATTTGAAACTTACTTAAACCTCGAGCTAACGTAGATTTGAAACTTACTTAAACCTCGAGCTAACGTTTCCAATATAATCCTTTTCCTTAATTAGTCGGCTTTCTATCATGTTTAATTTACACCCAACTGTTAGCTTGAGTCTATATTATTAATATATTTTTATGCTACTTGACTTAGATACATTATAGCCAAATTTTACGTTTCATAATACGGTTCCGAACTTTATGTAATGTAGTTTATTATTTGCTTAAAAGACTTTGAGCTAAATTGATAAGCTCGGGCTTTATTTTAACCTTCATAAAAATGATAATTTTATCTTCAACGGGTCCTAAAAAATTAAAAAAAAAATCATATAATTAGCATATAATGGTAATATTAATTTAGGGTTTAAAAATAAAGATGTCACTTTATGAAGAAGATTTAGCGATTTTGACATATTTTAACACTTGTAACTTATAATGATACGCAAATTTCTGATTTATTTAATGTTTTAGTTATTTTTGTGACCTTGACAAGCAACTTCCAACAGTCAGAATTGCATGGAGCAACACCCAATAACATTATGCGAAATGATGCTCTTGCATTGTATTCACAAGAATAACATGGCTTGGTGCACGCAGTACTTTTTCTTTGCCATTTTTGAAGTTTAATTGGGTGTTTGGTTGATTTAAACTGAAAAAATGGGTTATAAAATTAAAATATGAAAGTTTTACGCTCTAATGTTGAGAATTTTATACTATGAATGGTTTGGACGGATGAGTTCAAATGGCCATGTCAAGCAGAAAGTAAAAATGAATAATGAAACATTAATCAAGCTATAAAAATAAAGAAACATCAAAATGAGTTGGAACTGAAAGTACTACAGCATATGAGAGATTTATACTGTAATATGTCGTTTTACACTCTTTGAGTTAGATTTGATGAATTGGAACAGAGGTAGTCGAACATCCTATGAAGTTTATATATATATATATATATATATATATATATATATACACACACATCGTTTGAAAGAATAGTTGGAACTAATAATTTTATTTTAAGAACTGTAACATGTAAAAGTTTTATAATATAATCTTTTATTGTAATATGTAAAAACTTTATACTATTTATAATTATAAATGATAGTTAAAACGGCTTTTTGAACGTGTATAACCTCGTAAATTAATTAATATTACGTGACAAATGCAACGCAAGCTAATTGGTGAAGCGTAATTTTTTATCAAGATGTCATGATAATGCTTAATCTTCATCATACTCATCATAATGATTGAGAAATCGAAACTAAGATAGGGTATGAAGGCAAAAATTAATAATGAATCATTTTCTTCGATTAAAAAAAATAAAAACCATGATGTAATCCATTAACTTTGCTCCACATCGGTCGAGACACAATTTAGAAGGAAAAAAAAAACACTGTCATCATGAACAAGAAGAGCGTTTGGATTGAATGAAAGGACAGAATTCATAATAAAATTTTTCGTCTTTTTTTTTTTCTTCGTGGATAACGTCTGTTATTGTTGCAATGTCCACTTCGGCTTTCCTGCGTATTGCCAAAACTGGACAACATGAATTTGACCTTTCATCACGTATCATGCAAACCTTAGCCAATAGTCACTCTACCTTTGTATGCAACCGACTACAACATTAGGTATATGGAATAGGAAAGTTTGTAAATAAATGCCAAGCCATCATCACCTAATATGCCTTTTTTTTTTTTTAATTCTGATCATGATTATGTACGCCAAATTTTTTTTTTAATGCTATTATATAATTCGAAAAACCATGCCCCAAAACAAACATTAAAAGAATTATGCGTATATTTAGTGAGTAAAACAAACCAGTCTTACATCGTTCAAACATAACAAAAAGTATTGTAGTAAATAGTACTTTTCTAAAGTAACTGTAATAAGTAATATACATTTGAAAATATTTATAGTAAATAGTAAGTTTATAATATAAATAATTTATCTACTAGTTTATTTATAATATAAATAATTATTTGTATAGTAAATAGATTTAAGGGGTAAATTATTAGTTTACTATCTTGTTCACAATATATATAACTTTTATTTACACAACAAATAAATTATTTCATCGTTAATATGTTATTTATTCCAAATATTTTTAAGACCTGCTACCTCATTCTCCTATATAACAATAAACATTAACTTATAAATAAAATTGGGTCACCCTACTTGACAGGTTAACTTTTTAAAATTAAAGCCGAAGTACTTAGTAAGCCCAAAAAGAAAACTATATGTCATGTTATATTTTTAAAAGTTATACTTATTTATGTCACACTTAGAAAAGTTTATATTATACTATCATTTATATTACATATTAAGTTAAACTATAAATGAACATGTATGATATTTATGAAAAATAAATCTTAAAGATAACAATTATAAAAATTCCCTAGCCTAAATTCCATTGTGAGACATAATTTCAGCCTCAATGAAGACAAAAGAGATACCTTAATACTAGGTGAAAGCTTCACCGCCATGCCACCATCACCAGTAGTGATCTCATAGGTTGTTTGACTGAGTGGTGGGAACCGTCAATTATAAAACAGTGTAAAGCTTTCACATATTACAGTAATAATAAAAAAATTACTACAATGTAAAGCTCTTACATGCTACAATAAAAGTGGTTCTAACTACTGGTTTCTACTATCCTTTCAAATACCTTGTAAATTTGTGTTCAACCATGACATCTGGGTCAAAGCCCAACCTTCACCAGCTCACACTACTTGGACAGTACAGCCATAGGTTCATTGTTGAGAGATAATTCAGATCTGAAGGCCATAAGGTTTGGCCTTTTTTAAGTCCGAAATTTGGAAGACCTTTGCTTCATGTCATGCACACATGGATTTAAAATTCTCCCACGTCACACCCAAGGCCTTTTTTTTTTTCCCTTTCTTTGTCCACTTCGATCGTACTTTTAAGTTATAATTAATCGAATATTAAAGTGACTTGATTTAGCAATGTTGTTATCTCAGCATTTTGAATATTTCAGCCTTAGTAATGTTGTTAACTTTGAACAAATGGACACCATAATTTTAGCATATTCTAGAGCATGGGTCATATCCTTTGCATGTTGTGACAAGTTTGGATTGACTTGAATAGAATAACACAGTTTTGTCAAGTGTCTATGGCTTTACGTGCGCAATCCCACATCTTGAACAGAAGTATCAAGATCTCGAATCATAATTTTTCAATGGATTTCCCCTTAAACTATGTTCCTTATAATACTATGTTTCTCAAATTTAAAACCGTAACAGGCATTTCTTAGAACTCTGAAATATTAATTAAAAAAAGTCTTTTTCTTGAAACTTTTAATAAAACTTGATATATAATTAAGATTTTGGACATAATATCTAAAACTAATTTGAATTTAAAAAGTTGATATAATTTAAAAATTTTAATTGTTCAAAATATAAATTAAGAACGTCAAAATTTTTTAAAACAAATAATCTATTCTTTTATTTTTATGTGCCTGTACTAAAATAAATTAACAGTCTCATAGTTCACTAAACTGTTCAATAATTTCATTATTTGTGTTATTCATCCTCAAAATTATAAGTCAAAGAGTTTTATTAATATTTCATAAATCCCAAGGAACAAATATTAAGTTTTGAAGTTTAAAAGATCATATTTTATGTAGGCTTAAGCCTGAAGGAGAATTTTAAAAGTATTTGAAAAGTGTAGTTAAAACTAATAATAAGAACCAATTTTGGTTAAAAAACGCTATAATATGTAAAAGTTTTACACTATAGTATATGTGAGTTTTTTACTGTTTATTGTTTAGAATCAATTAGTTTTAACCAACAACGAAACACCCTATTTGTAATTAATTCTTTTTCTATTGAATAATAGGAATAAAAACAGTCTCTTAAATAGGACATGCAAATTTTATCATGCTCAAGGTCCTTTTTTTAGAAGAAACCAAAGAGATTGATATTAAGAATCCATATAGAAGAGAACCGCAATCACTTTTGGACAAGCAATATACACTGTTTACATTAATCAAACTAACATACAACAAGAAAACGTTTTAAAGCCAAAAAACTATGGTGAAAATAGTTTCCAATATACTCAACAGCTTAGCTTTAAAATCATGCCTTTCCAGGAATCTCCTGAAAAAAAAAAAATATATATATATATATATATTTTTTATTTTTTCTGCACAATTGTGGTTAATACTAGGAAGATAAGGCATTGTGGTGCTTGTTTACGCCACTGGTTTGTCAGTAGATCAGTCATTCAGCTTAAAGATACATGGCGGCCTACATGTGGGACCTCAGATTCAATGAATGCGCTTGGAGATGATCGCACATTTAAAGATTTTCAAATGGTACATTCTTGATGTCAAAGCAAATTCTAGTCGTAATCTCCCCAGCAGAAAGTGACAACACTGAATCGGCATATAAAAATAACATTAGAAATATAGGTTGTTTGAAAGAACGGTTGAAATCAACAGTTTGAGTTTAAGAACTGTAACATAGGGAAGCGTTATACTTTAACAACTTTTTACGTTTTATTGTAGTATGTGAGAGCTTTTTACTATTTAAGTTGTAATTGATGATTCTAACCGTTTTTTCAAACAGTCTAAAAGTCTACCATGTTAAAATTTAATTTCAACTCGAGGATTGTTTCTATAAATTTGATTTTTAAAAATTTAAGAAAAATAGATTACCTTTCAAACCATGGCAAGGATACTATCGTATCAGAGCGGCATTTAATCTCGAACGGGCTGATTTTGCGTAAATGTTAACAACACATCAGTTAAAAATTAAAACCTCCCTTGACACAATATCTTGCATATGTCTCTTGTCATTCTGAAGTCCGAGAAGAAACTACTTCAGACAAATCTTGATGGAACACCTGAAAGCGGAGAGAATTTCTTATACAGTTTATCAAACCAAAGTAAGACATCCCCTCAAAAAATAATAATAATAATAATAAAAACCTAGAGTAAGAAAAGGAGAATGTAGAAAATGAAGCAAAATGCTTCTTTTACCGTTTTAAAGTATTCCAACTCTTGCCTTAGATCTTCTGCATTGTTTTCCAATTCGGTTGAAGGCAGCATAGCGCTAGACAACAAATTTTGATCCTCTAAATCTCTAAATACCTGCAAACAATCCTTTAAGGTCGGTTGCATGTGTCTGAAACTCAAGAAAGTGACCAAATAATTTGTCACAACAAGCATTTGAATACATTCTTAATATTCTTGTTGAGGATATCATAAATAAAACTAAATCCAACACTAAGTTTAAAGAAAAAGAATCAATTGCCTTTTATGTACTAGTTATAGATAACTGTCAGAGGATTAAAAAAAAAGGTCTCAGCCCAGGATTTTTTAAATAATGTTGCTTTACCAATATATTATGCATCCACTAGTAAAATGTATAAGAAAGAAAGAGAGATCGGACTGAGATTTGGTACCGATTTGAAATTGAAACCTTCATAAGAATACAAAGACTGCATTTCTTGATCGTTCATGCATTGGTTTTGCCATAATGCAACAGAAACTCGTATAATTGCACAAAGAAATTTGAATT
This sequence comes from Artocarpus hirsutus, assembly GCA_946598075.1. Taxonomy (NCBI): domain Eukaryota; kingdom Viridiplantae; phylum Streptophyta; class Magnoliopsida; order Rosales; family Moraceae; genus Artocarpus; species Artocarpus hirsutus. Next base: position 33,714 of record CAMOHE010053603.1, read on the forward strand.
TCTTCTTCAACTGAAAATAACAGAAAAAATGCAAAAATAAACATAAATAACTTCTCCGATCCCAACATATCTCTCAAAAAAATGTATACAGTAACCTTGAAGAAGAACATCTACCTCTTTTGGTATCTCCTTAAAGGAAGAATGATCAAGTTTTGGTAACTTCTTTCTATGATGTCTTGCAAGTAGTGCTATTAACTGAAAATTTGCAACCGAAAATCAGCAGAGAGCAGCTTCATATTATGCATCAGGGCATGGCATCTCAATGAGAAAATAGCATACCTTGATTTCCTCGGTGCTATAACCTTGAAGATGATCACCATTCTGCCAAAAAAAAAAAAAACCCAAGATTATCAGGACCTTCCACCTTCTCAGGTAGTTCATGATGCATATTTCATTATTTGGTCGGCAACCTTAATAACAGTTATTTCACACTCTACCAACTTCAAACCTTCTATTCATTAATAATAATAAATGCACAAACGACTACAACTACTATTAATCTTCCAAAAGAATTTCATTCAAAACCAAATACCCCTAGAACGAAAGAAGCATATACCATGATAATACGGTAAGACTGTTTATGGTAACCCTTTTTCCCCATGAAAAGCCCAATGTTGTGAAGCATACAAGCAGCTTCAAGATACTCAAGATCCTTTTCGTTTAAGGAGGCAGTGACTTGGTTATCAGCAAGTTCTTCACATTTCCTCAATTCTTCAAAAATTTCCTGTAAAATTCAGTAAACTCAAATATTGGGTGTTGCAATATAACAACTTCAAGTTCCAATACAAGATTCAGAAAAATATCACTAAAAAAAAAGAAGGTTGGTTGCATACTTGATCAAACTTGTGATTTTCTCGCCCACTACAAATGCTTCACATTTAATTGAACCCAGAACAAAGAATTTTCGTTAACATCAGACAGATTGAATTACCATCACTTCAAAAAAACGCTAAATATTTTTCCAATCGGTCAGAAATTGCCATATATTTTCCAGATCTTTAGTTCTTGTGTAATAATCTTTCAATCTTATGTTGATTGATAATAAATAATGATCGCCAGTGCTCCTAACGACGGCGCAAAGGGTTGCACTGAAAGTTAAAAAAAGCTCAAATATTCAACGAGTTACGACACCCAAAACTGTTGACGCACCTTCGCAATGCCGGCACAATGTGCGGCAGCCACCACCCTCTTCTTCCCATCAAACCTTGTCGCCAACCGCATAACGGACCTCCACCTAGCATTGGTACTCAGATCACAACCCTCATAAACCTCACTCAAAATCTCCACAACAAGGCCCTCGGCCAAGGAAAACCCGGAAACCTCCATCATCTCGACACCAAGAGCCTCATATATCTCCTCCAAAAGCACTGCCCCAGCCACAATAAACCCAGCTCTCCTCTTGAAAAACCTCTCTCTCCTCTCTCTTTCTTCCTCTCCCTCATCATCACAAAGCCTCTCAACAACAGCTCTCAATTCCCCTCTACTCAACCTCCAATCCCTCTTGCCAACCTCAAAAACATACCCCCCATTATTACCATAACCCTCAAAAACCGCCTTCTCTAAAGCCTGTATAGTACCAGAAGACCCAACAACCACCTCAAAACCAAACCTCTTAACATTCTCAACCAACCCAGTTTCTTCCATAACCGACCTTATATACTCTCTCATCTCACCATGTCCTCCAAACTCTCTCTGGGTCAAACTCACATGACCCAACTTCAAAGAACGCGCAAAAACGACATTCCCTCTCTTCCCGACGACAAACTCCGTAGACCCACCTCCGATATCAACACAAAGAACCAATTTTTCAAACACAGGGAAGAATTGAAGCGTACCCAGATACACAAGCTTGGCTTCTTCTTCTCCGCTCAAGACTTCAACTTTTAATCCGGTGTTTTCCCTCACGCTTTCCAAGAACTCCGTCTTGTTCTCGGCTTCGCGGACTGCTGACGTGGCGACGCAGCGGGTTTGGGCGGCGGTGATTTTGCAGGACCGGAGGAGGTTTTGGAAGGTCTTAAGGGCTTCGATGGCGCGAAGCTCGGAGTGGGCAGATATGGCGAAAGGAGAAGAGGAAGTTTGGTTGTGGTGGTCGAGAAGGCCGAGGAGGACGGGCTCTTTGCGGCGGTGGAGGGGGAGGAAACGGCCGGTGGGGTGGGCCCGGACGATGAGGAGCTTGAAGGAGTTGGTGCCCATATCGATTGCGGCGAAAAGGGACGGCGATGAGGCAGGAGAGGTTGTTGACGCCATTTTTCTGCCTGAGAAAATCATTTAAAAAAAAAAGACAAAGGAGAGAGAGGAGAGGAAGGGGGGGTGGGTTTGGGGGGCGTGTGTGGGTTTTGGTTCTGGGTTTTGGAGGAGGGGGAGTGGACTTTTTGGTTTGGTGCGATGCACTTACAGCAGAGAGACAGTTGAGAGGCGACTGTGGCAGTTGCATTCAAACGACGTGTCGTTTGTATGGATTAAAAAACGACATGATCTATCGAAAATGACATGGAGTCCAATTGAAACGACGTACAATTGAAAAACTATGTGTGGTTTTTCAGCAACCCTATCTTCTCGCGTCATATAATAAAAGACATGCTCTATCCAGAATGACATGGGGTCCAATTGATGCGACGTACAATTGAAAAACTACAGGTCGCTTTTCAGTAACAACGTAGCGGGATTTGTAAACGACATGTTGACCTATCTTCTCCCGTTAATTTATATAGATTGAATTTTCAATAGTTATATTTCTATGGATGATTATCAATCTAAGTATACTAACATGTTCATGCCTTAATTACATTTGATGATATGATTTTTATATAACTTGCTATAGTAGGTCAAGCAATCTTGCCTTAAACATCAATTAAAAGATTTTTCTAAGAAAAAATTTTGTTTTTACTCCCCAAACATTGATAATTTATTCACTTTAACCCCTAAATTTTAGAAGTTGATATGTCTGCATGGTTGTTAATTTTGAATTCTTCTTTGGAAAAAAAAGTAGCGACCATAAAAAATAAAAATAAAAAGGACAAAATCATAGCTTTTGGATATGATTGATTGAGATCACTTCCAGTTGATTGATGGACTAATTTTATTTTTTATAATTTAATAGTTGAAAGTTTTGTTTGCGTTATTGTAAACTTACTAATATTTAAATGTACAAAAAAAAAAAAACACCAAATGTTATACACCAAATGTTATTATTATTCTTTTCTTATTTATTATTATTATATTATTAGTATCTATTTGGGTGGCTTGTACTTTGTGCAATCAATGGAGATTGTAGTAAATATATGTAGCAGCACTATATTGATTGCCTATATGTGTATTTTAAGGTTTTCCTTAACAATTGGGGTGTTGGAAAACAATAACGATTTAGCTGTGTTTTCTGTTATAAAATATGTCTTGTGCCAGTGATAACTAAGTGCAAATTAAAAAATAAAATGACCTTTTTCTTTAATAGGAGCACAAAGAATAAGTGATGGGAAAGAATCATATAATGACGAGAATGTGATACTGGCCTTGTTTGGTTATGTTTAAATGCTTTTTGTCATTTTCAAAAACATAAAAACTAAAAACGAAATAAAAAATGCATTTGGTTCTCTTTTGGGTTCAAAACAAAAATGAAAATGTTTATAAAAAATGTAAAAATTCTTATGAAAATGAAAACGAATTCTACATGTTTTCATTTTCTTATTCACACTAGTTTCTATTCTTTCCTTCACTCCTCCTTTCTCCTCCCAAGTTGGCCCCAAGACCCCCCCTTTCTTCCGACGACACTACTGCTCAACCCAAAAATCTGATGCCACTGCTCGCCGAATTTTGACGTCGACCCTCCTCCTACGCCGTCAGATGATCACCCTCTTCGGTTAACCCAGCAAACATCCGACCTCATCCTTCTCCGACGAACCCAACAATGCCCAACCCCATCCCTCTCCGGCGTTGTTGGGTTGGGCGAACCCAACGACGACCAACCCTGTCCTACCCTACCTATTGGATCTCCATGGAATCCCCGCAACGGCCATTGGATCTAGCCGGCAGAATCTGTGCTTAAGCTAACGGTTTTTCTAGCTAAACAAGCAACACAAGTTTTAAGAGGCATACCTTGCAAATTCAATAGGGCTTGCTTTTTAGAAAGAAGTTGTAGTCCTTTCTTGTTGATATGACCAACGCTTTGTGCTAAAAATTAATGCTTTCATCCTAGTGAATAACATTTATCTCTCCTTTGTGAAGCTTAGCTTGCATAACATAGAGCGTGTTCTTCTTTCCTCTTACGACCATTGGAGAACTTTCGAGAAGATTCTATTTATTTTTACCAAAATAATTAAGTAAAGTCCTCATCATTGAGTTTGCCCGTAGAGATCAAGTTTAGGCGGATATCTGGTACGTGCCTAACATCCTTGAGTATCAATTTACTCTCAAGATTATTCTCCAAGCAAATATCACCAATGCCCATAATCTTAGAGGCACCACTGTTTCCCATTTTGACACTGCCAAAATCACCGCTGCGGTAAAGAAGTGAAGAAATCACCATTAGGAGTTACATGGAAAGAAAAACTAGAATCAAATCACCCAATCACTCTTCTGACTATTATCACAAACAACATAACCACCTTCGGAGGCAACTGTATCAGCCTCTTTCTCATCTTTCTTTCCTTCATGCTGCTCCCTTTTCCAAATGCGGCACTTTTTCTTTATGTGACCTGGCTTGTCGTAGTGATAGCACTTGAACTTTCTTCTAGTATTGGATCTCCATCAGAATGTATCCTTTTTGCTATGTCCTTCAGTGTGTCTGCTTTTATTCTTTCCATGCCTTTCGTATTTTTCAAAAACAAATACCTCAGAAGAAGATTTTTTTTTCTTTTCTCATGGTTTCTTAAGCAAGAAAATTGTTCTTCAGTGACTCCATAGTTAATTGTCTTTCTAGTGTTGAATTGGTCAATGGGACCACCAATGTTTCTTAACTATTAGGCAAGGAGTTGAGAAATAACAATGACTGATACTAGTCTTCAAGAATCATTTTCATAGTTGCCAACTAGTTCACCAAACTTTGAAAGTCAGGAGTTGAGAAATAACAATGACTGGAACTAGTCTTCGAGAACCATTTTCATAGTCGCCAACTAGTTCACCAAGCTTTGAAAGTCACTTGTATGCTCAGTCATACTCTTTTCATGCTTGTATTTTAGATTTACAAGACTTCTAATGATCACGACTTTATTTCTAAAGGTGTTTTTCTCACAAAGAGACTCCAACTTCTTCCAGAGAATATCAGCTTTCAGCGATATATTGTGATAAACCCACTGTCTTATAGACGCAGCAACTTTCATATGCAAAATCTATCAATCCTCGACGCTCATTTTTTCTGGTTTTGCCATGCCTCTAACAGACCTAAACAAATCTTTGCAATAGAGCATCTTGCATCTTGTGCTTCCAAATGGAAAAATTCAATGCGGTTAATTTCATCCCAAATAAATTATCCTCATCCATTTCAACACAAGAAAAATAACTATAGCCAACCAAAATTTTGATACCACTTTGTTATAAAAATTACCTATGACAATATTGCCACAAAAAAAATTTCCCTCTTTGTGTGATAAAATGAGATCCTCAAACAAAACTCTAACAAAACCAACACCACCAAAATATCAACCATAGCACACAAGAACAAGAGAAAAAAATCAATCACAATATAAGATACCAATTTTAGCATGGAAAACCCTTTAATGCAAAGAAAAAACCATAGGACCATAATCGCTATCAATTTCTACTACAACAAAATAATGGGCTTACAAAGTGTTTCTATAGATACAGCTAAAAGCTTACAGTTATCAAGATAATCATCAATCTTGACTAGTCAAAATCATCTATAAAGATAAATTTCACAACTAGAAAAAAGAAAAGTTTTCAGTCTCACCAAATGGGTATATTAAAGAGACACTTTAGAAAGAACAATTGAAAATCAACACTGATAGACGTGAAGAATTTGTCGCAAGGATTCACCTCGTCAAATTTGAGCCCAATCCAACACCATTTTGCCACTTAATCGTCTTGCACAAATTCAAAATCCTACCCTTTTTTCTCTTTTCTGCACTTCTTTTTTTTTCTGGTTCCCCGCTACTCCACTCCCATTACTTTGCTTTCTTTTTCTTATAAAGTGTTTAGCATTATGGTTAAAATTATTGGTTAGAACTATAAACACTATAAAATGTGAGAGCTTTATATTGTAGTAATTTTTTTATTTTTATTATAACATGTGAAAGATTTATACTATTTTTAACTGAAAAATTGGTTAGAGCTAACTAATACCAATTAAGCTCTTAGTGTTGATCAAATGCAAGCTTGTTTTGAAAGCTTTTTTCCTTTTTTATTTTAAGAGTGTTGGGCCTTGCCCAATTTATTAGTCCAGCCCACCAAAGGGGCGGACAACCGAACAAGTCGAGATATAGTGATTAACGATCATCGTATAATTTGCATGCTCGACCATGTGAAGAGACACATACATTCCTTGCAAGTCTATCTACATAGACTTGGAACATGGACCACGTGTCTTTAGCTTATCTAAATAAAATATTATTACCCAAAATTCCAAAAAGTATAAACACCATACTTCTTATAGCAATTTTTTGTTATTTATGCACCGAGCTTATAATTATTCTCCAGAGATACCGAGTGTGTGTGAATCATCGATTCAAACTAAAAAATTTTAACCATTTTGGTTTAAACTAGTAAATTGTTATAGTATTTTTTCTTGTAAAATTTAGATCGCTATAATATTTTTAGTTTAAATCAAAATCGTTATAATATTTTCAATTTAAACCTTTAGTTTAAACTACGTTTTGAAACCCCTCCTCCTGCATAATATGCGCCAGAACTGTTAGGACTATCAAATTTACATTGTTCATCGTTTAAATAGTAGAGCCGGCAACGTACAAGATAAATTAGTACTCCTTTATGGTAAATATATACACACACATTAATGGAATCCTCAATCCTGTACGTTGATTACTGTCGTTTGACAGATATAACAACAATTACTTCCTTCAAGTTGGTTCTTCATGGAAAAGCAAAACAAAACACAAACCTACAACACAAATCTATATATGCCAAAAAGATGTAAATTAACCACAAACTTTTAGCCCTATATATAACCTTTCGTCAATTACCACAGCCAGGCACACCAAGCATATGAACCGCATATAGTGGCCAGAAGCTGAATTGGATTTCTATACAATTTAAAAGTATGTGATTGCAGGAATATCTGCTAGAACAAAAAATGTATGTGGCTGAACTATAGAACAAAGTAGCAATAAATTTAATAGGAATATCTTCTTCTTTTTTTAACTGGACCTGTGCTTGTTAAACGACAAACGATAATAACATTAAAATGACCGCCAAACGACATTAACATTAACGGATGGATCCTCAAAAAAGGGTGCATTTTTTTTTTATTTTTTTAAGGGGCGAAAAATTTACTCATGTTAAATTTTAAAATTACTTCCAGCCTATATCTGCCACTTTTTTTTTTTGAGACATATAGAAATTAGTTACCAAAATTTGCTTCAAAATCTCTACGAAGCGACGACGTTTCCGAGGAAGAAAGAACAAGAGGGAAGAAACTGACTCCGTGAAATAAATCTAGTCAAAGTACAAAAAGAAACAACAAAGATGTCAAAAGAAAAATAGCATTGTTAATGTCTGATTTTATTCAATATATACCAAGGGATTGTCTTTCAAATTTTGGAGGGGGAGGAAAAAAAAAAAAAGGAAAAGAGAGAGAGTTGCCATGCAAATGGCAAAATGCAATGCATTACCTTTTCTTGAAAGCAAAAAAAATACCAACAAAGACAGATGATTGTTTAAGTTGGTAGAAAAAAGGCCACTTCCAAGGCCTTAAAAAAAGGCCATTCTATTTAAAAGAAATTCTAAAACCCATAAAGACAATAGAAATTTTAACTAAAAAAACAGTGACTAAAAAAAAGCATTGCAATGGGAAAGATATAATAAGAAAAAAGATAAAGAAAAAATTATTCAGAATAAAACAGAACCAAACGACCAAAAAACCAAAAGTACCTGGAGATAGGAACGCACTGTTGGATAAAGCAGTTTTACTCATTCTCCCTTGCTCCTGTCTCTCTCTCTCTCTCTTTCTAGAGTACTTCTCTCATCTCTTACTTGGAGACAGGTGTGACATGAAGAGTCGTGTTTTAAGATGAAAGAGAGAGAGAGCTTCTTTGACGTGGGTTATAAAAAGATTCTCACATGTACGATGCCCTTGGGTTGCTATTTAGGGGGAAAATGTGATACATGCGGACGGATTCATGGCGGGCCCTACTTGGTTGGTAGGGCTCACTCTGAATCGAGTTTCCATCCAACCTATAATAGTCCAGCCATTCTCGTAATAAACGTTAAGAGAGACCGGTTACATTTAATATTGATGTGCTTTTTGTCCGTAAGTTTTCACCGTTTGATCATCTACCCCTTATTTAAACGGATGTTTTGGTAAATAAGATAGAAAATGGTTAAACTAAAAGGACGTAACATTCTTTAAGTTTAAGTTTGAACTGTCTTAAATCATTATTTATAGTAAAAATCTTTTTAATTTTTGTTTTTTTATATACTATAATTTAAATTGATATTTTCAAGTATAATAGTTCTCTGATGTGATATTTTATTCTTTATTTATATATTTATATTTTAAAAGTTAATTCAAAACCACAATCTAAAACACATAGGTTGAAGACCATCAATTCAAATTACAAAATTTAAAACTACATTAATTCGAGCTGCGTACCAAGCTGACTATAAGAAATTTTATATTAGTTGCACTTCAAACATTTATTTTTTCACAACCAATTCTTATGGTATATGAAGAACAATGTCATAGAAAATTAATAGTGTTTAGCACTATAAACTGTTGGAAAAATAATACGCAGCGAAATTTTAAAAATTTTAAATCAGAGTATTTTTCAAAACACAAGTCTGACATGCTATATGTATAAATTAACCTGATCTTACTGCTCTTGTATTCGTCGAAACGCTCTCGAAATCTGTGTAGAGAAGTAACGTTCCAGAAAAGCCTCAACCAACTGGTCTTCTTTGCTATTCTCTATCCACGATCGGAGTGAGTGTGGGCTCACACGTACAGCTCTTCCTCAAGGTGATTCTCCTTCCAACAAATTGAGAGAACCCAAAGTTAGTGTTCGTGATTTGTGAACAAGAGCTCCCAGGAGTTTCAGATTCTCACCAGTAGAGTATCACTCTTAATCTCTCTATTGATCTAAATAACTCATTAGACTCACTCCCTATTTATAGATATTGGGTCTAGGGTCATTCTTTATCAGATAAGGTCTCAAAAATTCGAAACAGAACCAAATTTGGGTCAATATAGGATAAGATACCCGTAAAAATGCGTGACCACGAGTGATTTTTAATTCACGCATTGGCAGGCCGAACCTTTTTATAGGCAGGCCAAACTTTAAGATCGGCATGCTGAACTGTCGAAATAAAAATCACGCTAAGCTTTTATTTTCCACCTTAGATTCTATAGGATAAAGCCTCAGTTTTAATTCAAATAACCCAATAGAAAAGTTATCTAATTAAAACAACTTTATCTAGATAATATCTAGGATAATATATAGATTCCTAATAATTCTACAAGTTTATCTTGATTTAGTTTATCTAAAATTAAATCAACTGATAAACAGACAAGAATTATCCGATCCTAATAATTCAACAAGTTTATCTTGATTTAATTTTGTCACAAAATTAATTCAACCGATAAACAGACATGAATTATTTGATTCTTCCAAATTTCAACCAATTTAAAAAATCTGACATAAGTCACCAAATTTTGGAAAAGCACGCCGTATCGTTATAGGATTTTGTGATGTAGCAAAGGGGACCAAATGGACCTATATAGTTTAAGCTCCCGATAATTATGAAACCCAATATCCCAGATATACATTTCATAATCATCAACTTCAACGCTACTCCACTAAAAGCTTGGAGCTACACTCTCGAACTCTATAGAATTACGAAACCCGCATAGCCAAGTCTCCATGACATATCATAATGTATCGTTTCCCCATAGGATTATCCATAATCAGCTTAAGGATAAGTTCTGTCTTACCTTCTCGATTATTTTTATCTTACGTTCCATTATCTCACCATAGAAAAACTTACTATCTAAAGACAGTATGCCATTCGGTTACACTTATGTATCCAAATAGTTGAGCGCTCTAGTTTTCCAATTACAGGATAACACATATAAGAGGATATCACTACTCCTAAAGATGAGCTATGGATTTCATATCTATGAATAATAGGTCTACGTCAACAAGAGTCATGCCTCCAACGTACCGGCATGCATACCACTATTAAGATGTGGGTGTCACCCTTTGGCACATCAAAAGGCACAAGTCAAGATAACGAGCCCACTATTC
>CAMOHE010053604.1:0-11162 GCA_946598075.1 Artocarpus hirsutus
ATGGACACTAGATACAACAAGATTCTTGATATGGTTAAAAATCATTTGGGCTTCAAAACCGAGGATGAAGAAATCAAGATGGACTACTAAATGATTGAAGGATCACTAAGAATTTCGCTAGAAAATGACTTGGATGTGAAATTTTATTTGGCCTTATAGATGAAGGAAGATGTCACATGCTTCTCCTTATGTGTAATTGGGGAATCAACGCCACTCTTCTCTTCAAATGAGAGCGACAACCAAGTTTCACCAACAAGCAAAACTGTGGATATAATGGAAAACATGGAGTTACAAGTCATTCTACAAGGTGAGTAACCCTCACATACGTAGATTAGTGAAGCCAGATGGGAAAATGATGGGGAACAATTTACAAATGTAGAAGTTGCCAGCAAGCTTACCCCCTAAGGGGAAGAAAAAAATATGAAGCAAATTATGAAAGAAACAAAAGAGATTGTCTCGGTAATGGACGAAACAAAATGTGACAGCTTTTTTGTCAACCCACTCCTTAAGAACAAGGAGGTTTTAAAAAGATACATTGCATTGAACACGTTGAAGGAAAAGTATCAGTACAAAATCAAAAAATCAGGCACATTAAGAATAACAATGGGCTGTGTAGATGACAATTGCAATTGATGGATTAGAGCTTTAAAATATAACGAGACCGAAATGTTTCTAATGGTGGGTTACAACAATACATACACATACTCTCTAGATCTCCTACAATCTAAGCATAGGCAAGCTAGTACCTAAGTTATTAGTGATTGCATCAAAAGAAAATACGAAAATCTAGGAAAAACTACATATACACCCAATAGCATCATATGAGTCTTGAAGGATGATTACAGTAAATACTTCATTCCTTGTTTTTAATAAAACTTAAAATTTGAAAGGTTCCATCACTCATACAAACATCTAGTCTGATTGTGATTTGATTAAAAACCAGGTTACTTGATGAAATCTGTCTATTTTTTTGGCTCACATGTTTTTAGAACTTTTCAGGTTTCAAGTTGGAACCTAATAGATTCTAAAACTGCTACACAATAGATTTTTAGAAACTCGTCAGGTTCCAAGTTAGAACATAACAGATTCAAAAGTAGAAAACACTACTTGTTTGGGACTCTTTTAGGTTTAAAAACAAGGAGTCTTTTAAGATTCTAAAAAAAAAAATTGCCAGGTTCCCAAAAGAAAAATAACCTAGTGGAATCTATAAACCGTAACATTATAGATACTATTTCATCTTTAATCATGAGTATCACATTCCAAATGCATAAATGTTAAATTCTTTTATCAATGTCAATAACTAAATTTAAAATGTTCCAAAATAGGTGTTGATGTGAGTGGCCAAAAGAATTGAAGCGCTAGAGAGATTGCGTTAGATATTGTAAGAGGCGTCCCGGATGAATTGTATTCCGAAATCTTCACTTTTTTGTATATATTGGTGAAGACAAATCCAGGATCCATGACCAACATTTCTAACATCAACGATGAAAATAGATTCCTATACAGGTTCATGACAATTGGTGCATCAATATAAGGATGGCCACTATAGGCCGGGTATTGTGGTTGATGGGACGTCTCTAAAGTGCAAGTATGGTGGAACATTAATCACAGCATGTACACAAGATACCAGCAACTAAGTTTTCCTGTTGGCACTCGGGATTGAGGATGCCGAAGATGACAACCCATGAGACTACTTTTTTAGCATGGTAATCCGATCATATACCGAGAGAGAAGGAATGTGGATTATATCGGATAGGTACCATAGCATACACAAAACTATGGCGAAGTTCTATGCTAAAGCAAACCTCAGATATTAAAACCACCATATGGGTCAAAACATCAAGAAGAAATACTCTAAAGTTTTTAAAATAATGGCACAAAACTTTAGAGGAGCACAGATGGCATATGTGAAAGAAGCATTTGAATTTCACACGAGTCATATAGATAACATGAACAAGCAAATCTGTCCATATTTAAAGCAAGTAGGTCTCGAGAAATAGGCAAGTTCATACTCTCCAACTTCAAGATATAGGGTCATGACATCGAACTTTCCAGAATCAATAAACAACAAAGACAAGGAGGCTATAGACATGCTAGTGGCTACATTGCTAGAGTGGTTAAGATTTGTAATACAAGATTGGTTTTATGAAAGAAGATTAAAGGCACTAGGAACATTCACCAAGCTAGCTGAGTTGCGACAATGGTTTTAAACCTCGACAACACTTACATAAATATGCCTCATTAATATATCTAAATACTTGATATGAAAATCACAACTTGAAGAATTTTAAAATGAAATGTAAAATTATGTGTCTATATGGAATAAACAGTTTGAAATTTAAAATGTTATAGTTGTTATTTGATAGTTTATATTATTAAAATCTAGCAGGTTTCAACTTGAAATCTATAAGGTTACAAAGAAAAGACTTAAAATTTGCCAGGCTCTGCATTTAGAATCTATCAGGTTGCAACTTAGAATCTTCAAAGTTTCAAAGAAAATGATTGTTATGATACATTACTGTTCTTGTAATTCACTAAGGGAATAACTTTTTTGTAGGCCAAGGCAGCAAGCGTCGGCATATTCTAAGTTTATGACCTAAATAACAAAAAATGGGTTGTGATCTTGAAGGAAATAACATGCACTTGTCGTCAATTAGATCATGACAAGCTACCATGCATATACACTTTGGCATCTAGCAAAAGTATGCACATGGAGATCTACAAAAATTGTTTCCACTACTATACAAAAGAGGCCCTTCAAAAGACTTATCAAGCTACAGTTTACCCACTTAGAGACCCATCAACATGGATAATACTGGAAAAGACAAAGCAAATCACAGAACTACCACCATTGACAAAACTTCCATCAGGAAGCCCAAGCTCCAAAAGAATTGCATCTGCTGGAGAGGAAAAAAGGAAAAAAAACAAAAACAAAAACACAAAGTAGCAAGTGTAGAAGATTAGAACACAACAAAAATATCTGCAAATTCATTATATGTTTGAACAACAATCAGGTCTAGTTGTTGCATAATCTAAGAGTACTTTACATTACATTATATAACTTCTATTTGTGAAACTTGCTATAAAAAGTTCAAAGATTATTTAACAAGTTATGAATTTGGAATTAAAATTTGAATGTAATAGTTGTCATTTGACAGGTTCTGTATTTGGAATCTAACAGGTTCCAACTTGGAACCTTACAAGATCCAAATAATAGCTGCATAAAAATCCAAATAATAGCTGCATAAAAATTAAACATACATGCTTACAATACTTAAATTCAAGACTAAAAACATATATCATGTTTTACCAATGTAGATACATGTTTCAAAAATTATGAATTTAGTGACATAAAACTTGTTTGTGAGTTAAAGTTATAATTCAATTATATCTATTTAACTTCATAATAAAACTATGAAATTATGTTCCATTTCTTAATTTCTATGGATAAATTAAAAAATATAATATGATATTTTATGCTAATTAATCATGCAAAAATAACAAAAATTCTTATGGGATAAAATTTATCATATTAAATATGATTAATCACAATAAATGACTATATGTGATCTTAGACCACTTAATATATAATTTTGCATAATTGAAAGTACTGTGACTAAGCTCTAATTAATTAAAATTACATTGCTCACTAGACATTTAATTTCATTTTAAAATTTTTTTCATACATAAATTGCATGTAACAATAAGCAATGTATACAAATAAAAACAAAATTCAAGAATTTATGTACTAAAATGTCTTAGAGAAATTGTATGTATAATCAAGAACAAGAAATTATACATACACAAAAAACATAATTTTAGCATACAAAGACACAAAATTATTTCCACACAAATATATAATATTCATAATAAATACCAAAAATTATGAATATTCAAAATTACAATTTTTTCACAAAAAATATCAAAATTTATAAAAATTTCATAAATATATTAAAAGTGTGAATTTTGTGATAATTTCATAAAAATATTAAACTGGGAATTTTTTTAAAATGCCCTAAAATTTTTTTCGAATTTTTTCAAAAATTTTGAACCTTTCAAAAACAACATGTCGTTTTAACCAGATTGTCAAAAACAACATGTCATTTTATTCACTGAACAAAAACGCTGTCTTAAGTGCAAAGGATATGTTGTTTTGCTTGCCAAAATACCAAACAACATGTTATTTGGATGCTTCGAACATGGGTTGTTTTGACCCGTTTGACCCGATTTCAGAGACCCGATGGTTTCTTCACATTTTGGACACCAAAAATGATGGTTCAAATGACAAAAATGTCAGAAATCAATTTTTTAATGTTTTTTAAGCTTAGTTTTTATCAAAAAAACTCCAAAAATTAGACTTTCAAAATCAAAGTTTCATTCGGGTGCTTTTCATAAATAACGTCAAACTGCATAAACTCAATGTAGAGGTATAAAAATGTTTTGATAGACTTAAAAATGATCCTAAACATGTATTAAAACAAAAAACACAAAGATCAAATGAGGAAACGTGCGATCGAAATAATTCCTGCCGTTGATGTCGACAAAGCAATCCGAAATCCTGCTCTCCATTCCACCAGGTTTGAGAGCTTCTAAAGCCTTGTTTTAAGTCTCAGAATGATGGTATAATTAAAAAAAAAGAAAAAGAAACGCTTTAGAGACCCAAACAATATATATTTATAATGCTCTTCCATCATCCAACAGTTTTTCAAAATTGATTCCATCAATTATGAAATCACAAACTTATTATCGGAAGTTTCCTCTTTGTTACGAAACTGAAAGGAAACTCTAAATTAATGCAAATTATGGTTTAATGCTTGCCAACGGGCCACGCACCGTGTTTCCATAAGTGTGGGAAAAATTCTACGTTTCATCCCTTAAAGTCCTTGTTTTGAAGCACTTACAGGTTGTCGTTTTCTATCGATAGTCTTTTCTATCCATCATCATTTTGTGACTGTGTCGTTATGGAAGTAGGTCCAGAATTCCTTTTTTTTTCTCTGTCGTTGAATTTGATTCAAACATTTTCGTAATCCCTTGTAGCTAACCTTGTTGGTTTCAAATATTGTTAGTTTAAAGGCTCTATCGTCTACTTGATCAAGTGATTTTTGTTTTCTTAAACTCATGCCTTCGAGTTCTTTGACAATGTATTGATGCGTTCCCAGTCTCTGATTTTAAAGTTCATGTTGTTTTCCATTACATTGTCGTTTCTTCAATCTTTTAAACTGCCGTTTGAAATAGCTGCTGATTATTGCGTCCCTGATGTTCTGTCGTTTATCGTTCATTGTTGTTTATTTTATCCGTCTTAAAACTCCCTGCTGTTTTCTAAAATTTGCCATCTTCTTAAGTTTGTATCGTTTTTAGACTGTTGTTAAGTTGATTTTTCTTTCTTTTTTTTCTTTAAGTGAATGGACGTTTTTTTTGAGCTGATGTGATGCCTTTTTCTTCAGCTGTTGTCATTTTGAGAGTCATTCTCTTTTTTCATTCAATCTGTGGTCATTTTCATTAACTCTGTCGTTTTTTTATTTGTGGTGCTTGGCACTGTCGTCTATTGGCGTTAGTTATTGTTGTTTTTATATGTTAAACTGACGCCCTTGTAAGCAGGTTGCAGTTGTTTAAGTCGTAAGCCTGTTTGGATGGGCTTTCTAAAAACTTTTTTTTGACTTCTTAAATTCAAAAGCTAAACATTTAAATGAATTATCAAAGAATTTTTACTCTCCAAAATGCTTCTTATTAAAGCCATAAAATATAACTTCTTAAAAAAACACTTCTGAAATAAACTTGAAACTTATATCAGAATATCAATAATATATTACAAGCTTAAACATAATATTTTTTGTAACTCTCAAAAAATTTTAAAACCATTTTAATCCATTAAAACCCTTGTAAAATATAGTTTTAAGTACTTATTAAAAAACTACAACTTTTACTTTTCTTCTTCTATTAATTTAAAATAGAAGCAGAAGCTGTAATAAACGATCATGGTCATTCTAAAAGCCAAGAGCTCCCATCATTGGCCGACTTACTGTACTTTTTGTTCACTATGTCGTTTTTCTCAAGACAATGTCGTTTCAGACACTACGTGCAATTGAGCCAATCGGATCTTGATCCGACCACGAAAGGAACTACAAACTCAGCTCAAGTGGCTTTTGATGTCGTGTCTTTATAGTTCGGTACTAAAAAGAAGAAAAAACCAAAAACCATAAGACATTCCCTAAAAAAAAAAAAAAGAAACATATTGCATTATTCTCGTACCTCAAAGAGGAATTACAGCACGTGGGCGACTTCATCAGTTACTTAAAATATTCTACTCATCAATTCAGCTCCCATAAATTAGTATGATATTGCAGCTTAAAATTCATCAAAATGACACGAAATCATTACATACAACATGATATAATTACAATTAAGTGCAAACACTAAGTACATATATTAATTGGCATTTTCATCAACTTGTGGAGAAAATTCTAGGACGACTTGAGGGTCGTGCACTGGTCTGTGCGATCTGTCCGCTGATAGGTAAGAGTGGAACTTATGTGGAGGTTCCGAATGGGTAAAACTGGAATCTTCTTCTTGAGCCAACTCATAAAGAGCCTAAACATTAAGAGTATTGAAGAAAAGCAAAAGGTAGATATAAGTATGGCAGGATATGCGTACCAGAAAAGATCCCAGGGAAGAACAAGCGAGCCCATAAGTAGAATGGCATGGTTGGGAGAGAATCTGCCGAATTCGAAGCACGTGAGGGAAAAATAAGGAGGAGTGAGAAAGAGAAAGACATGAATGGAAGAAAAAAGAAAAAAAAAAGGTGAAGCATGAAAACGTGGAAGATTATCACAGGTATGTGATCATGAGGATCAATAATAAAAATATTCAAGGGATCCCAATGTTGCAAAGAAATTATGGCTCCTTTGACAAAGTTTATGAAAATGGGGATGAGGTATCTGATATCAAACGATCAGCTCATGTTTGTCTTGGAATTTGGAGTATTAACTATTTCTTAAGAGTGTTTGTTTAACGTTGTTGCTAGTACCAGAACTCTACCCTGCATAAATGCCAATATGGGGAAAAGGAAAGAGGAAAAGACAAGTTGATTGATCCCATTGTCTTTAGCTAACCCATATACGTTTTCCCTTTGGACCCACTTGAAGTTGATCCCATTGTCAAGCTTTCTATATAGATCCGATATAACATTGATTTTAGAGCTTTATTGAAATCAAGACATTAACATGCCCTCTCAAGCAGGACCCTTTCTTAAGATATAAGAAAGTCCAGTACCTTCGGTGTTCCAACTCACTTTGTGGTCTTTCTGGTAGTTTATGAACATCCAGATATACAACTCCATTCCTTTTGTGCACTCCCGTCTCCCATGGCTCATGCCGAATATAGGCAGCGGCCAGTATCTGCAGAATACAGAGTAGTTACTACAATATCGACCAGTTTTAAAGCTATATGCAAGTCACTCTCTACTCTCTGTTTCTTTTATGGACTCCTAGACTTCAGACATTATATAGAAAAACTGCTTTTCCCTGCTCAAAACCCCCAATAAATTCAAATCATATGTAATTAAAGGAAGATATTCTATGAGTAACTTGCTTACTTGAATATCACCAAACATAAGCTACTCAATCATCCATTTAAGTATTAGTTCCTTTTTTTTCCTTTGATATACTGCTAGTTGTTCCTTGGATTTGAGCCTAGGATCTCTCCCTTAAACCACTCCAGCCTTCACCAACTTAGCTAGCACCAGTTGGCAAAGAATTCATTTCTAATTTGAAAAATTAAAAAATATTTTCTCATTACATTAACAGAAAACAGCATGTCTAATAGTAATAGATTCAAGATTTGTGGAAGTTGTCCACATGACCCATTAAACATAATTCACTCTAGTAATAGTTAGATAAAGGAACTGTAAACTACCTTATTAAGGTTGTTGCGAAAAGTCTGTCAACACACAACATAGAAAAAAACTATTAACAGCCCATAGGAAAATTAATAACTAATAAAGAAAAATGATGGAGGCTAATTAGCGTCGAACCACAAAATGAATGTTTTGAAGTGGAATATTTTTGTCTCTTATGGAGGCAAGAAGATCACCAAAGCCTTGAGACACCAAGTCTGGTTTAAAGGAAAAAACACAGGGTTGCCTGCAAATATCAGTGCCTCATATGCACAACCCCAAGGAAATGCAAGCGCAAAAATAAAAAATGAATCTTTTTCTGAATATTAAACTATTGCACATCTCATAAACCTAACTGTTCATTGCAAAACTTGTACTCCAGATATAACGCATACCTTTTTTCTCGATAAAAGTATCAAAACCCTGATTAAGATCAGCTCCAACATCTTCAGTAATAAGCCGCTTGAAAAGCCTCTGAAATGAGAGAAGAACAATTTGAAAGTGCTCACATCCAGTAAAAGATTGCGAAAAATATGCAGTCAGAATAGGTTGTTGTCATACTCAGAGGCAGTTTATCAAAAAATAATACTCTTCCCAAGCTGCGATCATCAAAGAAGACACCTCCACCTTCTACCCGACTATAGCAAGCAACTTCACATGGCTATTGGAAAAAATTAGCAAGTCAGCAAATGATTGAGGTAAACGACAACAAGAATAATTTACACAGCAGCCGCGAGGTTCACAAATATATTTACCAAAAGCTAGAAAATCAACATGTAGGGCATGTTGAAGTTTGATAAACAAATTGTCACATAAGAGAGATCTTGATCATGTAAATGTACCGTACCACTAATGACACAGGATTAATCAAATTCCCTTGCACCAGCCATTCAATGAAAAACACAGCAAAATAGCAATCAGTTGAAAACTTTGGATTAAACAGGTGAAAAATATTTACTGACAAAAAATCACAAGATACAAACTTTCTGGTCACATGTTATAGGCGAACCACACATAATTATACTTAAAGAAAGAATACCATATATGGAGCAAGGAAACACTTGACTTACTGCCTGATAAACAATTTGTTTTCTTGATAACGTTTCTTCACTTTTTGAAAGTTTTAATTCCAAAACAAAGCGTTCATCATGACGAGGATTAGAGAACTTTGAACCATAAACAAAATTCTGCCTGTGAGGATAAGTTCCGGGCCGGGGAAGGATGCCTGCTCCTCTATCATTTTGATGCCAACAACCAGGGCCAAAATTCCCTCTACCCGGGTTGTTATTATTGTGTATCACAGGCAACACTGTACTGTTAAAAAAAAAAAAAAAAAAACAACAACAACAACAATAATGAAAATTAGATTTTGAGGAGGGAAAAAAAAAAATACTAAAAAACATTTTTCAGTAAACTGAACTATTTGGAAAAGATAATCAGGAGAATTTGATACTACTTGATACCAGAAATGAAAAATATTACCTCTACAGCAACGACATCTTAATAGTAATAATTCTAGCCAATTAAACATTAGGATAACAGTTTTATAACAACGATAAATTTTCAGTGAAGTGCAACTAAAGTACACTACTAACAAATATAACGAGTTCAAGAAGAATTGAAGATTAAGCATTAATACTCCTTATGCAAGTTCGTCTTAATTGTAATATTTCTAGTCAAATTAAGCATTAAGACCTACAAATTAACGATAAATTCATATACAGAAATAGCAAATGAAACTATTTTTGAGCTTACAATATTAAAAAAAAAAAAAAGATGGAAGGAAATTCAGCCAAAGAAAAGGCGGAATTTTTAATACATTAAAAAAGAAACTGGAAAGAAAAGCAAAAAAATTACTAAAAGACAACTGCAAAGAGTTCAAAACCCTAAATTTGGAGACAAAGGAATAAACCATTCTTTCTCCATGGAAACCAAGAATTGAAACCTACTGAAGCATCATCCTCAAGAAATGGACAAGAAATTTACCAGGAATCGGATACGGACTAGGGCTAGGGTTTTGCAGTGATCCTCGTTATCGGAGCCAAACAGATCCTTCTCTTCTCCGTAGTCATAATGAGCCCGATCACTGTTGCTAGTGTTGTACTGTAGTTGTCGACCTCCTCTTCGCCGTTCTCCTCCTCTCCTTCGCTCGCGCTTCCGCCGCAGCTGCTGCTCCGATTGCCTCCTTCGCTTTCGTTTGACGACGAAGAAGCCGCCAACGAGAAGGATGACGAGGTGGCGGCCGATGAAGAAGACGGCGACGACGGCGAGGAGGAGCGGTTGCCGTGTTGGTTGTCGTCCTTGTCTTGGTCGTCCTCGTAGTCCTCGCTGAAGATGTCGACGTCTTGTTCGGGGAAATCCATGATCGGAAAAGAGAGAAGTCTCCGAGAAGATTTTCTCGGCAAATGTTGAAAAAGCAGGGTGATGTTTGTTTCTGCGTCCGATTTGCTTCTGAATTTGTCTGCGAGGCAAAGTCATTGGGGACCACGTGGGGCCAATTTTTTACTATCCACTAATTTTATTTTTATTTTTTATGGAAAGTTTTATTTTTATTTTTATTTTTATTTTTGGTGGTACAGTTTTACAAGAAGTTTTAGTGAAGAGTGTTGTCAATGAAAAACAACATGGATTGAACATTGATTTGTGTATTGGCCTACGGGTAATCAATTGCTCTGTTTTTGGATCAAACAAACGTTAATAATATACCCAAAAAGAGGGAAAAGCAAGGATCCAAGAGAAATCATGAGCGTATATTTGCAATCTATTGTATTATTATGACCTCGAATTAGAAAACAGGCAACATATATATATATATATATATATATATATTTCTACCAACAACAACAACAAAAGAAATTACCTAAAATAACTATCAAAATGCCTATTTTTCCTGCTACTGAAATTTCGGTTGCCTAAATAACCGTCCTTATACATTCGACAAATTTGAACTCAAATCCCCAACCCCACGTCTAGAAAATAAAATAAACAAACATCTTTGCAACACTTTTTTTTTTTTTTGAGCTATCACAACATTAAAAGTATGTCACCAAAAAAAAAGTACAATAATTTGAACGATCACAATATTTTCTCCTAAACAGAGCAAATAGTGATGGATCAAATTAAGCAACTTTTTATTCTCGTATCACTAGGCTTGAGCAAGAGAGTCGTCTCCTTGTGGGGAAATGGCTATGCTGACTTGTGGGGACACAGGCACTTGTGAGTTTATATCTATATGTATGTTGGCTTCTTCATGATCATATTGATGGGTCAG
>CAMOHE010053604.1:11216-25073 GCA_946598075.1 Artocarpus hirsutus
ATTGGGCCAAGGAGGAATGAGAGAGATGGTCATGGAAGTGAAAGAGGACAGGAGGAGAAGGAAAACGTGGAAGCAGCTCTTGGTCCAAGAGGTTTGGTTGGAATTCTGGACAATATCGAAAGGGTCCCAATCCCACGGAAGAGCTTCTGACTGGGAATATTTGAGGAGGTTTATGATGATGGGGATGATGAATCGGAGATCAAAGCCACTCATTTTTTTTTTCCTGAAATTAGGAATTTCCAACAATGACAGTGTTAGAGGGAGCAAGCATATATAGAAGAGAAGTTGAGGAGAGGGCGAAGAATTATGAGCCAGGTTTGTTCGTTTCAAGAAGGCTAGTGGGAGAGCTTTCTATTTATAGGCAGGACTGGATATATACATAGATATAGATACACACATATGTATGTGTGCAAAGTGACGTAGCACATATATAGTATAATAATATTATACACACGTAGATATACACACGTAGATATACACACATATATATATATATATATGGTGTGTGCGTCAAAAAACCAAAATCACATACACATATATTTACACACATACACACATATATATATGGATGATGTATGGGACAAAGCAACCAAAATCACACACACATATATACATATACACATATATATATATATGCACACACATATATATATATATATATGGTGTGTGGGTCAAAGGAACTAAAATCACACACATATATACACACACACATACACACATATATCTAGATGGTGTGTGGTACGAAACAGCCAAAATCACGCTAACGTATATATACACACAGGCTATTTTTAAAAATCCCCCCACTCATGCAGATGTGTGCGTCAACCCCCCACTCATATAGATGTGTGCGTCCAAGTGACGCAACACATATATAGTATAATAATATTACAGACACACACACATATACACATATATATAGATGGTGTGTGGGTCAAGGGAAAGACAATCAAATAAATGTGTCTGCCAAGAGAACCAATATATGTATATCCCATCGCTTTCAACAAACATATATATATATATATATATGTATATATAATTCTATAAGGAACCAAAATTAAATAAATGCTTGTGTCAAAAGAACCAATATATGTACATCCCATCGCTCCTAACTCTCTTAACAAACATATATATAAATAAATATATATTTATATAAGGAACCGAAACCAAGTAAATGCTTGTGTAAATATATTCCTTGAAAAAAAAATTACCATATATATATATATATATGGATGTGTGTGTCAAAGGAACCAAAATCAAATATATGCGTGTATTATCGTCTGGCTTTCAACCAACATATATATAGTTGGAAAGCACGTGCACAACTAGTTCATTGTTTTTTTTTTTTTTTATAATGTGTGAATGATTCTTTTAGGTTTATTTATTTATTTTATTTATCATTCTCTTAATGGTTGAGGGTATTATAAAAAATATTTAAGTAGAGCATATTTAAAGAAAAACATTAATGACAAAATTAGACTGTAAAATATTTATGAGATATGTTTAAAAAATTTTGTATTAAGATAAGATGAGAGAAAATTTTAAATAAGGACGTATATGAGAAAAAATAATTAGCAAGACAATTAAAAAAGAAAAATTTTTAAAAGAGCCACATTTAATCACAAAAGGCAAGGAAGAAGGTAGAACTAAAAGTATGGAAAAAAGAGAGAGTGGAAGGACTTAAAAAGAAAAGAGAAGGCAAGAATTAGGAATGAAAAAGACAAAACACCTTTTCGTTTTGGCTGAAATAGGAGATAAATTTTTCTCCTTTCTATCCATATGTATGTGTGTGTGTATAGTTGGATAGAGAAAGAGATGTGCGTGTCAAAGGAACCAAAATCAAATGTATGCGTGTGTCAAAGGTGCCAATATAATATATGTTAGAAAATAGATGAAAATAAGCAGTTGCAAATAAAAAACAAACAACACACAAATTTAGATGAAAAATTCTAGACGAGAAAAGACTATAGACAAAGAAGAAACAAATCTATTAGATCTTTAAAATTGGCTCAGAAAAAAAGTTGAAATAATACATATATATATATATATAATAGCACAACTTTGATGTAACAGAACCGCACTGTACCATCACGGGGGTGTTTAGCAGTGGTGGGAACCACTTAGTTCCCACCACAAACTCAGTTATAAATAGTAAAAAATTCTCACATGTTACAGTAATAATAAAAAAAATTACTAGAATATAAAACTCTCACATGCTACAATAAAAATGGTTTCCACCACTCTTTCAAACACCTACCACATACCCCTAACATTTCCACAATGTAATTTCATCATAAAAATATCACATTACGAACTTCTTCAGCCTGAACCAAATAGAATTTGGATCAATTTGTTCTAACAATATATACATATATATCCCCTGCTTTCGATATACATATATATAGAGATCTGTGTCAAAGGAACGAATATGTGCATATCCCACCGCTCAAATATAATACATATATACACACATATAGAAGCGAGTTTGTCAAAGGAATTAAAATCAAATATGTGCGTGTGTCAGAGCAGCCGATATCCCATTGCTTTTGGCAAACACATATATAAACCAGAATATGCACTGAGTCCCTCAAAAGAGAGAGATAGAGGCCATTAAAAAAAGCCAAACATTTATATAAACCGAAATATGCACAGAAAAGCAAAAGAGAGTCCCTCAAAAGAGACAGAGAGAGAGAGAGACCATTAAAAAAAGCCAAACATATATAAAGGCCACATATGCAACGAAAAGCAAAAGAGAGAGTGCCTCAAAAGAGAGAGAGACAGAGAGATAAGCCAAACATATATATATATATATATATATATATATAAACCAATAAGCCCAACATGTATATAAACCAAAATATGCACAGAAAAGCAAGAGAGAGAGACCCTCAAGAGAGAGAGAGAGAGACCATTTAACAGAGCCAACTACAACGGCAAGAAGAGAGGGAGGCATTATCCTTACAGATACCTCACCCATATGCACGTTACGCGTTTGGTTTACTTTTCGAAAGCTAAAGCTGCATTTTGAATTTTTTTTTTTTTGGCTTTGTCCAAACAATGAGAAGTTTGATACACATTTTTTTTTGTTTGGGCTCTGTTCAACCAATGTTTGATAATTCTAGAGTCAATTCACGGCATTAATTTGGAACAAAAAATATGTTCTTTTAATAATTAGGAAAGAAATATTTTAGTGAAATGCACCGAGGTAACTTTTTTCACTGCTATGCCTTAATATTGAGCTAACGTTAGAAAAACTGGAGATATTTATCTTTTTTAAAATCTACTTTTTTATAGGATTTAAAATCTACTTTTAAGTAAATGGCTTTGATAAAAGTGGTTGTAAATATACATTATCAGTAATTTCACACTTAACTAGTTTATCCAAGTAAACAAAAAGATTTAACAAAAAATATATAGCGCTCATAAAGTATATGGAGAGGCAAAAAAAAAAGAAGAGAAAGAAAAAAAAAAAAGTGGCTTTACAATTTGTATGTCGGTTTTCTAAAACAATTTTAGATAAAAATGATGGTAACACGATGAAAGGATGGATCCTGTATTATAAATTTTTGGTAAAACTTTTAAAACTCAACACTATAAATTATATTAATTCAATGCTTGATATATATATATATATATATATATATATATATATATATTGCGCATCAGGTTGAAGGTTTTCTCCGATCTCCGAGAAGATTTTCTCGGCGAATGTTTAAAAAGCAGGGTGAAGTTTGTTTCTGCGTCGAATTTGCTTCTGAATTTGTCTGCAAAGCAAACTAATTGGGTCCTGTTCGCCCGGCCCAGTGGCTTTTTCTGCTTTCGCTTGGGGACCATCGTGAGGGCCAATTTTTAATTAAAAAAAATTACAATATTTGTCTAAATTATTGTTATGAAATTAAAATCTAACACAATATTTAAAATATTTTAAAAATATTTTTATAATATCGTAATTATCTTAATGATATTACATATTATACTATATAATTACATATAAATAATTGTAATGATATCATTAGAAGACATTTGTAAAATTTTTACAAATTAGAGTCATATTTCAATTTAATAAACGCAATTGGGCCAATTGTCTCATTAACTTTTTTTAATTATCCACTAATTTTATTTTTATTTTTTTATGGAAAGTTTTGTTTTTATTTTTTTTTGGTGGTACAGTTTTACAAGAAATTTTAGTGAAGAATGTTGTTAATGAAAAACAACATGGATTGAACATTGATTTGTGTATTGGCCTACGGGTAATCAATTGCTTTGTTTTTGGATCAAACAAACGTTAATAAAATACCCAAAAAGAGGGAAAAGCAAGGATCCAAGAGAAATCATGAGCGTATATTTGCAATCTATTATATTATTATGACCTCGAATTAGAGAACAGGCAACATATATATATATATATATATATATATATTTCTAACAACAACAACAAAAGAAATTACCTAGAATAACGATCAAAATGCCTATTTTCCCTGCTATTGAAATTTCGATTGCCTAAATAACCATCCTTGTACATTGGACAGATTTGAGTCTCGACAAATTTGGACTCAAATCCCCAACCCTACGTCTAGAAAATAAAATTAACAAACATCTTTGCAACACTTATTTTTTTTCTGAGCTATTACAACATTAAAAGTATGTCACCAAAAAAAAATTACAGTAATTTGAACGATCACAATATTTTCTCCAAAACAGAGCAAATAGTGATGGATCAAATTAAGCAACTTTTTATTCTCGTATCACTAGGCTTGAGCAAGAGAGTCGTCTCCTTGTGGGGGAATGGCTATGCTGACTTGTGGGGACACAGGCACTTGTGAGTTTATATCTATATGTATGTTGGCTTCTTCATGATCATATTGATGGGTCAGAGTTGAACTTATTTGGATATTCCAAACAGGTAAAATAGCGCCACAGAGCTTGAGATTGAACCAACCAAGAAAGAGGCTCAATATTAATATAGCAGGATACAAAAACCAGAAGAGAGCCCGGGGAAAGACTAGTGAAGACACAAGTGAAAGAGCCATGTGAGGAGAGAAATTGCCGAATTGGAAGCGAATGAGGGCTGTATTGGGCCAAGAAGGAATGAGAGAGATGGTCATGGAAGTGAAAGAGGAGAGGAGGAGAAGGAAAACGTGGAAGCAGCTCTTGGTCCAAGAGGTTTGGTTGGAATTCTGGACAATATTGAAAGGATCCCAATCCCACGGAAGAGCTTCTGACTGGGAATATTTGAGGAGGTTTATGACGATGGGGAAGATGAATCGGAGATCAAATCCACTCATTTTTTTTTTTCCTGAAATTTGGAATTTCCAACAATGACAGTGGTAGAGGGAGCAAGCATATACAGAAGGGAAGTTGAGGAGAGGGCGAAGAATTATGAGCCAGGTTTGTTCGTTTCAAGAAGGCTAGTGGGGGGGCTTCTATTTATAGGGCAAGACTAGATATTTACATACATATAGATACACACATATGTGTGTGTGTCAAGTGACGAAGCACATATATAGTATAATAATATTATACACATATATATATATATGGTGTGTGGGTCAAAAGAACCAAAATCACACACACATATATATACACACATACACATATATATATAAGTGGGACAAAGCACCCAAAATCACACGCACATATATATACACACATACACAGATATATATAGATGCTGTGTCGGACAAAGGAGCCAAAATCACGCACACATATATATACATACATATAGATGCGTGTGTCAGAGTGACGTAGCACATATATGGTATAGTAAGATTACACACACATACACACACACACACACACACATATATATATATATATATATATATAAGATGGTGTGTGGGTCAAGGGAAAGAAAATCATATAAACGTGTGTGTCAGAAGAACCAATACATGTATATCCCATCGCTTTCAACAAACATATACATACATACATACATACATATATATATATATATATATCTATATTTCTATAATGAACCAAAATTAAATAAATGCTTGTGTCAAAAGAACCAATATATGTACATCCCATCGCTCTAAACTCTCTTAACTCTCTTATCAAACATTTACGCGTATGAGTGAGAAATCTGTGAGGATAATGCCTCCCTCTCTTCTTGTCGTTGTTGTTGGGTTTTTTTTTTTTTTTTTAATGGTACTCTCTCTCTCTCTCTCTCTCTCTTGAGGGACTCTCTCTCTTGCTTTTATGTGCATATTTTGGTTTATATATATGTTTGCCAAAAGCGATGGGATATTGGTAGCTTTGAGACACGCATATAAATGATTTTAATTCCTTTGACAAACTCGCATCTATATGTGCGTGTATATGTATTATATTTGAGCCGTGGGATATGCATTTATTGGTTCCCTTTTGACACACACATAGATGTGCATGTGTCTATATTGATTGACATATATATATATATATGTTTGTTGAAAGCGATGTATCATATAGATATATTGGTGCTTTTTTTTTTTTTTTTTGAAGGAATATATTGGTTCTTTTTTTACCAAACAAAATTTTTTGAAAAAGTCCTTTTTAAAAATCGTTCTTTTGAAACAAGCATCTATTTGATTTGGGCTCCTTTTATATATATATATATATATATATATATATATTGGTCGTTTGGTTTACTTTTCGACAGCTAAAGCCACATTTATGATTTTTCTTTTTGGTTTACTTTTCGAAAGCCAAAGCTGCACTTAGGGAATTTTTTTGGCTTCATCCAAACAATTAGAAGTTTGATGCATTTTTTTGTTTTTTGTTTGGGCTCGGTTCAACCAACTTTTGTAATTCTAGAGTCACTTCACCGCATTAATTTGGAACAAAATATATGTTTTTTAATAATTAGGAATGAAATATTTTACTGAGATGCACTGAGGTAACTTTTTCACATAACCTCTACGCCTTAATATTGAGCTAACGTTAGTAAAACTAAAGATATTTTTCTCTTTTAAAATCTACTTTTTTATAGGGTTTAAAATCTACTTTTAAGTAAATGGCTTTGATAAAAGTGGTTGAAAATATAGATTATCAGTAATTCTGAAAATATAGATTATCAGTAATTTCACACTTGACTAATGTATCCAAGTAAAAAAAACTTTTAACAAAGAATATATAGTGCTCATAAAGTATATGGAGAGGCAAAAAGAGAGGAGAAAGAGAAAAAAAAAATAAAAGTGGCTTTACAATTTGTATATTGGTTTTTTAAAACGATTTTAGATAAAAATGATGGTAACAAGATGAAGGGATGGATCGTATATTATAAAAATTTTCATAAAACTTTTGAAACTCAAGCTATAAACTATATTAATTCAATGCTTAATATATAGATATATATATATGTTGCTTACTAGGCTGAAACAATTAAATCAAAATCTCTAATGGGCAACATTCTTTATGAAAACGTTGTCTTTCTTACTTACTCCTTGTCACCACTTGGACTTACATGTAGGTGTAGAAGGAGTTGCGTTTTCAACAGAGTATTTGTAGTCTAAAATAAGACTCAAAACTAGCACTCAAATCTAGCTTGAGTGTCATTGATTCTCTAATAAATAACAAATTCATGAACTTAATCACAAATTTGAATGTTTGGAAACTTTGTTTCAACTACATAGTTGGACTTACTACAATATAAATCTCTCGTTTGCTACAATATAAAGCAAAAGTAGGTTACAGTACTGTAAAGCTCTTATATACCACAATAAATTGGTTCAAACGTTTGGTTCAAATTGTGTTGTCAAACGCACCCTATATATTTCAAGCCTTGAATCAATATTCAAGAGAATCATTTATTTACTTCTGAATAAAGAAGGAACCATTTCATCTTGTAATATTAACATTTTTGGCTACTTATTTCATTGTGCCTTTAAAATACAAGAGATATGATTAGTAATCACAGATTCATGCAAAGTAAGTTAAAAAACATAATTCCAAAAACAAGCGTCCACTAATGTAATCAAAGAAAAAATCTAGTAATTAATAAACAGCATTAATTAAAATTTTTTTCATAACTACGCCATTAAATTCATAAGAAAATATAAGTTTAGAGCTTATAAGTTTAAGTTCTAATAAGAATTACGTGAAAAGAATTATGAGAAATGATTATGAGGGAGCATGAAAAATATAAGAAAATAATCAACTGTAGACATATCAATACGGCCTTAATGGTCCAAGCAAAAATTCAGTTTGATATATGAATTACCCAATCAATTACACTGGAGAGAATGCACATATTTAATGTGACGACCCTCATTTACGTGGCCGTCACTTAACTTAAACGTGGTCGTAAACTTAAACATACTTATTTATAAAGTACGAAAATTTTGGAATAAATTTTTTTTTAGATGGATTCTTATTGTGGAATCCTTGACATGAAACCTTAGAAGAAATAATGATTATTTCCCAAACTTAGTAACAATGATTTCTTAAAGAGAAAGAATTCTCAACATACAACTTTAAAAGATGTAATAATCATTTCTCGAAAACTTAATTTCGTAACTTAACAAAATACATAAATTTCTTAAACATGATAATAACGTAATAATAATCATTACGTTTTAACTTAATTATAATTTCTAAATCATGATCCTTTACATAACTCATGACATTTATTTCTTGAAACATAACCATAGTAATTTCCTTAAACTTTTCCTTTTAAAACATAAGGATGGTTATCTAGCAACTATTACTTTAAGGACATTTATTAATTTAAATAAAACTATTTTTAAAATAATTTTAAATTAAATATTAAAATAAATCCCATTTAAATGTTCTTTAAAACTTTCTTAAAATCATTATATATCATACTTATAATTTAACATCTTAAACATCATATATTGATGTCTTAAAAATAAATCTTTTTGAAACTTATCATAATAATAATTACTTGAAACTTGTTCATTTAAACCAACATGATAATAATAACTTTTGAAGCATATTTATCTATACTTTCTTGAAGGTAAATTCCTAAAAACATATTTATAAAAATCATTACTTATTTTGGCATAAATTTATATAAACATTTTCTGCTCATATAATTTTCTCTCTTGAAAACTTAGCACATTCATTGCATCAAATAGTGATCAAAACATAATTTCTTATAACTTAAACTTTAAGTTTAAGATATTAATTGACTAAAGTTTCTCATTTAAACTTTCATAATAATTTCATCGAAACATGTTCAAAATTTTCATTTCTTAACATAACGTAAAACTTTAAAAATCATTTTTAATTCTAAATAAAGTTATAATTTTCTTACTTAAAAGGTTCATGTAATTGTTGCATTGTCTATTGCAACATTCTTAAACTTTAAAATCCTCTACACCAAGATTGTGTAATTACAAGTGCGGTTTTTAAAGCATAATTACGTAAATTATTTACTTATTTATGTGTACATATTTTCGTAAGATGTAAACATACGAAATTTTGTAAAATAAAACGTGCATAAACTCGTAAAATAAAAATACAGAAATATTACTTTGCGTGAGCGGTATCCATTCCCATCTTCACCATTCGTCCGCTGCTCACCACTGCCCATCAAGTGCCGCTGACAGGTTTTCTTACCTATAGCATGAACATACTTAAATGAGCTTTCGCTCAGCAAGTAGGAAATTAGTCTCGCAAAACGTAATTAAAAACCTTTTTTATAAAAATATGCATGAGCATTTTATGCTTGCTTGCCAACTTGAATTATGCTTAATTATTTAAGCTTTATCTTATCTTCTTACTTTGGGCCCGATGATCGTACCAATTGCGCGTGAGTCTTGGGAAGTTAAGGTTCGCGAGGTCCCAACGACCCCAAGATTATTCATCTTTTTAACATGGAACCTCCCCGTGGGTCGGGAGATTGGTACGACACCCTTAACTTGTCATATAAGTTTCACTTGTATTATTGTGTGTATGCAGTATGACTTATCACTACATGACATCACAATCTCATAATTCTTGAATCTTGAATCATAAACATACTTGACTTAAAGGTGATCAAACAATATAATTTAAATATTGCATGCATCACACATTATTCATCACGTCATCATCATGGCATTTCACATCATTTCATAACATAGCATATCACATCATAACATATAACAGTGTAATAAATCACTGATCGTGTATTTTCATAAGTTTTATGAAAATATTTAAAATTAATTTATTTTTAAACTATTCATACTGTAGGCGAGATTCCTACTTACCTGGACTCCGAGCTAAGCGAGTCCAATTGCATTTTGCTGTATCTGTAGTCTGTACAGCATCCTCAGCAGTGCTCCTCAAGCAGCTGTGGATGGCTAGGAATACTCCATGGAGATTCATTACTGCAGAAAACAACATTCTGGACTTTTTTACTGCAGTCTGGATCGCCTCAATCCACGTGCAGTTGGTACCGGATGATTTTCATCGAAGTGGAATTTGCTTGAACGGAGGTCACCATCGCATTCAGAGCGTCAAAACGAGTCAGGAGACAGTCTCGGATCGTCAATCGGAGGCCCGAATCACAAAAACCCAAAGTGACGGTTGACTGACCGTTGACCGCTGCCAATTAGCTTTGTTGGCAGCTGGGCTCAGGCCTATCCCCCCTAATTCGACCCTTCTGAGTCCAATAGCGGTGTCAATTTTGCTCAATTTGGCCTCTAACCATGTAGATTGAAGCTCAAAGTGGGCGGCAAAAATGGAGACTCCGATCTCCTATCTCCGACGGTGGTTTGGCCAAATTGGCTTGGGGGATTTCTTCCCCACTCTTGTCTGAGTGTGTTGGTGGCTGTGGTTCACCATGCCGTCTCGTTGAACGACGGCCCAAGGTCTCTCGCGACGGCTCTCATAGGCGGAGGCCATGCGTGGTTCTCTGACAGGCATTTCGTGAAATTGATTGGTCGACGAGCTTCTCCGTGCTGGCCTGTACATTTCCCCTCCTCCAATTTGGGGCGAGACAGTCGGGAAGTACAAGCACCATGGCTCCCACAGCGGATGGCGATGGCAGACTCGGATCTTCGGTGGCCAGCGACGCTGTGGTGAAATTGGTTGAGGCGTTTTGCTCGCCTTGATCTTCTGAATGAGATGGTGAGGTCGATTGACCTCGACGGCGATCGGAGCTGCAAGATCGGCGAGCTCCATGGCGGCTTGACGGCGGTGGCTTCGAACTCCATCGTGCAGCCAAGCAACGCTGCAATTGGGCGGGGGTCCTCACTCCCCGTCGCCCTCTGAGTTGAATGGTATGGGCGGTGTAACACAACGCCGCCGTGAACGGCGGCATCGAGGGGGTGGCGTGGCGACGGAACATAGTGGCTCTGGCGGAGCTCCTCTGGCCAAAATCGAGCTGCAATATTGGTGCCATTCTCTTCGTTCTAAGTCCGTTGACACTAAGATCGTGTCGATCGGAGCTCGGACGGAGAAGATATCACACCAAAAAGTTTTGTGATTTTCGGCCACTTTGACCGGCGCGTGAGGGCTACTCCGGCTGAGTTGTGGGTGGCACGACACACTGTCGGACTCAGCTCCTCGAGACCTTTCCAACGGTGTGGGAGGTGTCGAAAATGGAGGTCGGATTTTGGACTGAGTTTGAGGAGAGAGAAAGTAGAGAGAGAAGGTGCATGAGCTAATTTCATTGGCTGTTTTTTTTATATTTATAGACAACTTGTGGTCCACACAGTCTAAACCGTGCAGTACTGGGTAGATCAAATTTGATCTGTAACTTTTAAATTTTCGTGGACATACTGTACTTTTGAAAACTGTGATTTATTTGTACTCTAAAAATAATCACATAAATTTATAATTCTCTTGTTGTATTATTGCGTTACTGCAATATTCATTTTGACATAGAAATCACTTTACTAAATTTATCCATACTATATGGATTTCGTGATTTAATTTTGAAACAATAACCTTTGATACATTTGTCTTTAAAATCAATGATTAATTATTTTCACAACTGTATACATATATGTATATATGTATATGAATTCTAAGAAAGATTTTGTGCATTTAAAACTTTGCTCAATATAACTATTTTATTATTATTTTATTTATTTATTTATTTTTAACTTTTAAAAACTTTAAAAAAAAATGTGATTTAAAACATATATTTTTCATTAAAACTTTTCATATTGTAAACTTCAAATTTCATTTTAAAAATAATAGTTGTAATTTTATAAAAGTTTTGTAAATTAAATTGACTATCTGAAAGTCAATTTAATTTAAATTCTAAACTTAGCACAATTTTGTGCTTCACTAACTACTCCTTGCAAAGAGCCATTTATGAGTCCATATCTTACCAATAGATCAACGTTTGTGGACTCCATCAATGCTCTTCTTCTTCTTCTTATTCACTATCATTTTAATATATGATATTTTTATTATTGTCATTGTTATTACAACAATAATAATAAACTTTACATAATTATTAATGTGTACAATAATTAACTATACACATTCAAAACATTGAAATTCTTGCATCATTGTACTTGGTGCTCGCCATGTTTAATTTATGGTATGGAGCTCATGATCATTATTGATCTGGGTTTCTTTTACTGAACTGCTATTATATAAGAATTTCCACATAATCTTAGTAAGTTGGAAATTTTACTTTTGCCAATAACATCATCTTTTTGGCTCATGTATAAAATTAATAAATCATAAACTCTTGGTTTAGCACATCAAATAATTATTTTTAATTATTTTAATGTACTATCATAACATTACATTATTACATGTTTCATAAATAACGCACATAATTTTGTGCATTCACAACATTAATTATTTCTAAGGTTTTACGGTTATTAAGACCTTTAAATATGCATGTTAATAAATGCTAAACTTGTACTTTCTTAAGTACTTAACTAAGTCATGAGGGAAAAACCCTCAATTAATTATAGTTATTAACGTTTAAATTTTTCGGGTCATTATATTTAAGTTGAGGGTAGAGTTGCAGATAAAATTCTATGACTCTATAATTAGATTAAAATCAATAATATAAAATACTGTTAGGTGCTAAGAGAAACTGTAAAAGTTGAGTTTAAGGTTAGAACCCTCCATAACACTTGAGAAATTTAAAATTCTAAATTGAGATTTAATCATGATTTTTAATTGTGAAATTTCTCAATTACCGTGTAGTTAGAAAGTCTTAATAGCTATAAAACTTTAGTAATAAAAAATTTATTGGATAAACTATTTAATTAAAAAGATAAATTATGAAACATAACCCAGGATCCAAATTTTTATATATATATATATATATATATATATATATACATATGAATATATATTAATATATTACTCATTTATAAACATTTCCTCAAATAGTTTATCTCACTAAAATAATAAAGTCATAAAAACTCATGGTCAAATACATTTTATTATTATTATTATTATTATTATTATTATTATTATTATTATTATTGTTATTTAAATAACTTAATCATTATATAATAATTTGATCATGCAGAATTCCCACATGATTCCAATTTCGCAATAGAAATGTAGATCAATAGCGATCATTAGCTCAACAACATAATTTAGAAATGGTGAGCATAAAGTTTATGTATGCAAAATCGATTTCGATTTTAATGAAAATCGCAAGGCATAATAAGAATTTTTCTAAGCCATAAGGATTATTGAAAATTGGAGAATTAACAATGTCCTATATGTACACAGTTATTTAATTTACACATGTTAGTAAATTTCATAAAGTTTATAACAACAACAACAACAATAATAAATACATTCATGGAGTCTACAAGAATTTCACGAGTCTTTAAGGTAACTAAAGATCACAAAAGACGATTCACAAATTCATATTGTGATTAAGAAAAGTTTAAAAGCATCTATAGATTGGATACAAACCCATAAACAGCTTTTTATTATAAACAATTT
>CAMOHE010053604.1:25093-94110 GCA_946598075.1 Artocarpus hirsutus
TATATCTTATTCACATAATTAACTACAATGCAAATTCATCATAACATCATAAACAAAAAATTCATTAATTTGGCATGAATTTTTTTTTTATTTATTATTTTTTTTTTTAGCACCTCGAGTCCTCATCACATCACCTGAAAAAAAAATAAAAAAATAACTTAACATAACATTATAGTTATTCGCATATGATATTATCACATCATCCATGTTTATTTCTAACATTATATTTTGGGGTGTTACAATTACCGTGTAGTTAGAAAGTCTTAATAGCTATAAAACTTTAGTAATAAAAAATGTTAAAATTACTTTTTTTTGGTGCTTCATCTATGAAACATAAAGCAAAATATGATGTTGTAATAGTACACTTTGACAATAAAAAATGATTATTCAGTATACTAAATTGAGCTTTTATGACTCAATAATTTTATGTATAGGTCACAGTAGTGGCTTTTATAAGAAACTTAATTAGAATATTTAAATTGAGATTAATTGATAAAAATGAATTTCCAACTCAATATGATCATGCAGAATTCCCACATGATTCCAATTTCGCAATAGAAATGTAGATCAATAGCGATCATTAGCTCAACAACATAATTTAGAAATGGTGAGCATAAAGTTTATGTATGCAAAATCGATTTCGATTTTAATGAAAATCGCAAGGCATAATAAGAATTTTTCTAAGCCATAAGGATTATTGAAAATTGGAGAATTAACAATGTCCTATATGTACACAGTTATTTAATTTACACATGTTAGTAAATTTCATAAAGTTTATAACAACAACAACAACAATAATAAATACATTCATGGAGTCTACAAGAATTTCACGAGTCTTTAAGGTAACTAAAGATCACAAAAGACGATTCACAAATTCATATTGTGATTAAGAAAAGTTTAAAAGCATCTATAGATTGGATACAAACCCATAAACAGCTTTTTATTATAAACAATTTGGGTTTTTACCCAAAAAGCATAAAATTATGCTAAGATTAGAATTTGAATTAAATTGACTTTTAGATAGTCAATTTAAATTACAAAAAATGTTTAATAAATCATGACCACTATTTTTATGAAATAAGTAGAAGTTTATAATGTGTTTTAGTGGTACAAAAAAAATAGTTTCTATTAGGATGAAAATGATGGATGTATTTTAGAAAATTATACTTAGAGATATATGTTTTATTTAGTATTTAGCATTTTTAAAGTTTTAAAATTTACGAAACATTATTTTAATCAAAGCTTTAAATACATAATATTATTCTTGGAAAAAAATTAGTGAAAATCATTAATCGTCGATTTTGAAGACAAAAGTATCAAGATTTAACATTTCAAAAAAAATCATGAAGTTCATAAAATAAGCTTAGATTTATGTAAATAATTTATGGACAGTACAAAAACATTAGTAAGGCAATAATATAGTAAGAATTTATTTATTTAATTTTAGAAAGACAAAGAATATTATAGTTTTAAAAGTACAGCAATGTGTATAAAAATCTTAAAGTTTACGATTTAAAGCTTGATCCAACCACCCATGACATGGTTTTGACTGTGAAGACCGCAATAGTGCCCATATATATAAGTGAACAAAAAAATAGCTAATCAAAATCAGCCACTTTCTCTCTAGACCCTTTCTCTCCTTCAACTCTAGTCAAGATTCTTATATAGATTTTCGACACCTCCTATACCATCGGATAGATTGGGACATCCTGAGTTAAATGACAAGTTGTGCCAACCGTAATGCCACCAAAGTAAGCCAAAAAAGGATCAAAAAGCCTTTTTTCCCATCATAATTACTTCATTGTCTGAGCACCAATTGACATGGTTTCGATGTCTACAACTTCAGATTGACGAGAGGAAGAAATCCCCACCATTTGTACCCCTTGATTCTAGTTGGAAAAGCCCGCTAGAATTGCTCGTTTCCGCCATCGTTGCATCGTGTGATCTCACCACCTCCGTTAGCGGTGGGCTACATCGTCGATTCCAAATTTAGAACACCACGATGATGCAAACACCCTAACTAATTTCATGGAAAGTCCGCTACTAGTCGAAGATTGAAGAGCCCATATTGTCACCATCGTAAGGCACATTGAATTTGCCCCTCCTCCCACCGTTGAGGTCAATTGACCTCACCGTCCTGTTTAGAAAATCAAAAGGAGCAAAACCCCTCAAAGAATTAAACCTGAAAAATTATGGTGGTCAAACATTCACTGTCTCTATCATGTGCCACCACTTAAGAGATTAGGTTTGCCCAATTCCACAATGATAAAACATACTACCTGTAGCAAAATGATCAAAAGACTTTGCTTGTTGAAAGGCCCAAGTCAATTGCATGATATTTTCACTGAAAAATCGTGATCAGAATCTCCATTTTTGCTGCCAATGTTGGATTTCGTTCTAAACAGTTGGAGGTCTTTTTTAGTCAAATTGAACACACCATTAAGCTTAGGAGGTCGAGATCTGCTAGGAGGCGAAACACTGCCATCAGCTGACGACCAGAGCCACCACATGCCACCACAGGTGGTTGTGCTTAACGGACCTTGGGTTTCATGCTCCTGACCTTTGATGAGTGATCCACGGCCAGTTCTTAACTCATTTTGATGTTTCAGACATGATGGTGCCCTCCATTCAAGCTAATTCTACTCTATTAAATATTGTCTTGTATCAGTTGCATGTAGATCGAGGCGAGATAGACTGAAGTAACAGAGTTAAAAATGACTTTTCCAACAATTAAAAATCTTCAAGAAATATTTGTAGCCATCTAGGGTCCCTTTAGGACCATATTTGAGGAGGTTGCTTGGACTATAGAATAAGCGAGGTACAATTGGACCTGCTTAGCTTAGAATCTAGATAGGTAGAAATCTCGCCCACAGTATGAACATTTTCGAAATAAAAATGTTTGCATGTTTTTATAAAAAATTATGAAATGCATAATCAGTGATATGTTATGCCATGCTATGTATGCTTTGTTGTGTTACGTTTTGAGTACGATTTGTTAAGTTTGTTAAGTCATGTAATTTATTGTTATGTTATGATTATATCATGTGCAGTAACTGAGGTATATTGTATTCAATTATACTGCCTATTCACCTTTAGTTAAATATATTTATGATTTATTATTTATGATTTATGAATTTGCAATGCTATGTAGTAACATGTCATACTACATACACACAATAAGATAAGTAAAACATATAAAACAAGTTAAAAGTGTTATATCAACCTCTTGACTTACGAGAAGGTTTTGATTCAGTTTAGTACATTTTATAATCTTGTTTGCATTAGAGACCTCGAAAACCCTAACTTCCTGACTACACATTGCCAGTATGATCACCAAGATCCAAATTATAAGATAAGTTAAAGCTTAAATAATTAAGCATACAACAAGTCAATAAGCAAGCATAAATTGTTCTTGCATGTTTTATTAAATGTTTTCAAATATATTTTGCGAGTCTAGTTTCCTACTTGTTGAGCAAAGCTCATTCAGTTATGTTCATGCTGTAGGTAAGAAACCTAGCTATCAGCAACACTCGATGGGCAGTGGTGAACAACGACATAGTGGAAACCTAGGAAAAACTTAAATTCCATTGATTCATGCAGAATGCTGAAAAACAAGGTGCAAGTTATTTGTTGATTCGAAAGAATACCGAAAAACTAACAAGAATGAGAAAACTTCTCTAGAATTTTATTAATAGCTAGAAAACTGAAATAACAATCCAAGCTAGTCTATTTATAGAAAACTATAATTTGAAAAAGAATAGGAAACTAATCCTAACTTTGAAAATAATTTGGAAAAAAAGTTTATCTCGAAATGGGAAATAAAACAAATAATAAAAATTTGAAAATGAGTCAAAATTGGATCTCAATCAAGAAATTTTTTTTATCATCTGTGCTGCGCTACATTAGTATCGCCGGCTCGAAAAGATTCAACCTCGAATTGGCATCCTCCAAATCTCCAGAAAACAAAAACAAATGTCAGACATTGAAAGCGTCAGACGTATGAACATCCAGTGGAAGGCACAACTAGTAAGTGTTAGGGTTGATCTTCTCTAACACTTTCAAGGGACCAATCTTCCCAGCCTTCAACTTGTTACACTCATAAAGAGGAAATCAATCCTTACTCAACACGGACTAAACAAGATCGCCCACATTAAACTCTACATGGTGACAATGATGGCTGGCAGAAGCTTTGCACTTGGCGGTCAAAGTAACAAGATGGTCATAAGTCAACTGATGGATGCGTTGCAGGTCTTCAACAAAATTGGCAATGAATACAAGTTTGGTTGGAAAGTAGAGCTGGGTCAAGGGGGCACCGAGGAACACACCCATGTACCACTTCAAAAGGACTAAACCTGGCGCTCTGGCTCTTAGCATGGTTGTGAGCAAACTCGACTTTGCTAAGCTTAGTATCCCCTGACTTAATATGATCTCTAAGAAGGCTTCATAGCAAATCTTCTAAAGCTCGGTTGGTGACCTTGATTTGCCTGTCAATTTATGGATGGTAGGCCAAACTTGTATCTAGGTTTTTATTCACCAATCTCTAAAGGGATCTCCAAAAGTGACTTAACAAGTGAGAATCATGATTGGAAACAATGGAAGCAAGGAGACCATGAAGTCGATAAACCTCCTTGAAGAACAATTAAGCCATTTGGACCACATTGGTAGTACGCTTGCAAGGAATAAAATGCATCATCTTTGAAAAACTATTAACAATGACACAGATAGAATCATTATTTTCTTACATGTGAGGAAGGCCAAGAACAAAATTCATACTAATGTTGGTCCATGGTTTTATTTGAATAGGAAAATGCATATAAAGACCGCCGTTGGAAGCATGACCTTTGGAAGTTTGACAAATCTGACAATGCTCCACAAACCTCTCAATGTCCAGACGAAGTGTCAGCCAAAATAGGATGTGGAAACAAAATGAAGTGTTCTATCGCGATCCACATGTCCTTCTCCATGCAGCTCCTTAATAATTTATAGCCGTTGGCTTCAATCTAGAATGCAAAGGTGGCTGCCCAAAAAGAGAAAATCGTCTTGTGACAGGTACTTGGAACGATTTCCACTTCAGACGTCTTTAAGGGTTCGAGAAGGGTTCAGTTAGGTATAGCTCTGAAAAAGTTGAAAACCCAAGAACAAAGACATTAAGGTGGCAAGCAAAGCATGGCAATGGCTGAGGGCATTAACAACTCGATTGGTAACTCTCGCTTGGTGTTTAATGACAAAAGTAAATTGTTGTAGATAAGCAATCCACAAAGCCTATCAAGTCAAGACTTTGTCTCGACTTCCAAGATGTTTTAAAGCATCATGGTTGGCATAGAGCACGAACTCCTTGTGAAATAAATAATGCCTCCATTGCTTGATGGCTTGAACTATCACATAAAACTCCACATCATAGGTACTATAGCAAACTCGAAACTGAAGCTTCTTGATAAAGTAAGCAACGAGCGCCCTTTTGGCCAAGACTGGCGCCAATACCAACTTTCGAAGCATCAAAACATAACTCAAAAATGAGAGAAAAGTCGGGAAAGACTATAATAGGAGCGGTGGTGAGCTTGTGTTTGATGAGCACAAATGCTTTGTTGACGTTGGAGGACCAAGAGAACTTCCCATCTCTAATATAATCGGTGACTAGAGCCATAAGGCTATTAAAGTGGGGAATGAAACAACACTATAATGAAGCCCATCTATGAAAACTTCGAACTTCTATCACGGAGCGAGGGCTAGGCCAAGACCGAATAGATTCTACCTTGTCTTGATCTATGACTAGACCACTTTTAGAAGCAATATAGCCAGGAAAAAGAACTTGGTCGGTTCCAGACTCATACTTTTTAAGGGCCCGCGTAGACTTTACCTCGATGCATAACAAGAAGTTGTTGAAGATGAAGCTCTTCATTGGCACTATAAGTTAGTGTGTCATCGAAATACACCATAACAAATTTACCAATAAATGGTTAAACAGTTTGATTCATCACCATATGAAAGTGCTCGGAGCGAAAAGGCCAAAAAGCATGACCAACTAATCAAAGAGAAAATTTAAAAATTTAAAAATGTTGCAACAGAAAATACAACAAATATATGTAAATTTTCAAGTAAGAAATTATAACGCTTAATTTTAGAAAGCTTTTAAAAGTTTTATTTTAAATTAAAAAAGGTTTAAAAGAAATAGTTTTAAATAATTATTTTTATGTTTTAAAGGAAAACATTTTAATTTAGAAACGATTTAATAAGAAATTTTTCTTAATTTAAATTAAGAAACGTTTCAAAGAAAAATATTTAAAATATTGTTGTTATTATTATTATTTTTGAAGAAATTATTGTTATGATGGATTTAAAGAATTGAGTCTTAAGAAATTATTATTATGTTGAAACGTAATAACGATTATTATGTCTTGAGAAATTAGTATTTCGTTAAAAGAAATATTATAAGAAGTTATCATCAAGATATCACTTAGAAAAAAAAATTATTTTACAACTTATGTACTTTTTGTTAAAACATGTTTAAGTTCAGATTATGTAGTTAAGTAACGGGCATGTAAGTAGGGTCGTTATAATTAATAACTTACGATTAAGATCATTCTATATATGATCATCTATCAATGCAATTAGAATTTGCTATATCTTAACATAAATTACTTACTATTAATATCATATCGTCCTAGTCCTACATAATTTCATTATGTATAATGCACTCACTTAATAAATCTCTACATTAGTTGTTTGGATAAGATTATTCCATTCTTAATAGAAAGGACCTCCAATAATAAAGTTCAATTAAAGATTTCATACTTTAATTGAATAATTAATTATATACTACTGACTACTTTAATTATCGTCTTCAAATAGTATCCTCATGTATATAACACTATAGAATTTTAATAATATTCGTAAAATATTCAAAATAGGCACACACAAATATAATAGAAAATTCAATTTATTTATTTATAACTTATGTCCTTTATCAAACATCATATGCTTTTTGAGAGTCTATTATAATAGTTTGAATATAATTGGCCTAAAAAAAATACTTATAGTTGGCCACAAAAAAACTTTTGAAAGAAATCAAAAACAAGACTTTAGCTACAAACCAGATTTTGAAAATTTTATAAAAAAACCAAAACAAAACAAAAAAAGAACAAAAAGGGGATAAAAACGGGACTTTCCAAAGAAACAAAATATAAAATGACTTGTTTTGTTCACCACTCAAGCTCATTTGTTCGCTTGTCCATCCATGTTATTGCTTGACAATGCAGTTTCAACATTAAATTATAATTTGAATATTATTTATTTTAATAGGGTGTTTAGTAAGATTAGTTCTAACTAATTTCTTGGTTCGAGAGTAGTGTAAAGTTTTCACATGCTATAATAAAAAACAAAAAGTTACTACAGTATAAGGCTTTTATATGCTACAATATTTAAAACAAAAAAATTGGTTCTAACTATACTCGTCAAATACTCAATAAACTTTGTAACCAAAAGCATAATAGATTGTGTCTGAACTACAACTTGACGTTCGAACAGGGATCATGTGATGTAAATATGTGAGGAGTCATTATCTCCATCTGTGCCAAACTTGTACATTTCTACTCCAAATTCTAACAAATCCGCAACAAAAATTTGTCCGACTTTATGCATATAACTAACTGAGGAAAATAATTGGCAATTGCCGAGACTCTCTCCCCTGGTTTTGGGAAACTGCAAAGCGGTTTCACTTGTATATAACGTGTGTTATACGAACTTATTAGGAATCCTGATGGTGCCTTCGCCTTATGGTTATATTCTTCAAAAAGAGGCGGTTGGAGCATGGGAAGGGGCGACAAGCCGACCCCACTCCTCTTTTTCATCCTTGACCCGAATTGATTAACTTGATATGTGACCCAATTTCTTGATGCTAATTGTGATAGTTTACAACGTTTGAATTATTTTCAAGCTATTATATTTATGTGTTAGAATTATTCGAGTTCTATGAGGATTATCTAGGTTTTATGTGAGTTTGATTATTATTAAGATTAAATAAAGGTAGTACGTGGATTTTCATCTTGGATTTTGATGATTAATTAAAAAATATATATTTCCTCTCTCTTTTTCTTTTCACTCTAACTCTTCTATTTGTACCCTCTTTTCTTCCCTTCTTCTCGTTCTCTATATCTCTCTATTCTTTAATTATCATGGTTTAACATTAATTGGTATCAAAGCCACCTTAATTCCTCTGACCTAAATCATTCACAAATTTTTTTAGTACAAAGAAAAAATCCACAAAAAAAAAAAAAAAGAAAGATCATAACACAAAAAAAAAAAAAAAAAACGCCAAAACACTCGCCTTTTTTCCCCTCAGTTATTGGTTGGTTACAAGAATTTTTTCCCCTAAATTCCATGGATGAATCTAATAGCAGAAACAATAACCTAAAGTCAAAGGTTTTTATTTTTTTTGTTAGTCAAAGTTCCTTATAAACTGTCATGTTATACACGCGCGCATATATATATATATGACGAGCCAGCTAGCCATCCCCAGTGAGAGGGCACATCATAAAAAAAAAAGTTTTTCTTACTAGTTTGGGGAAGGCACCTACGACACATATGCTAGTTGTATAAATTAAGCTTATGCTTCTAGCTATATTATTAAATTTTTTTTTTTTGAACTTGGGACGGGAAGAATCAAACTCTACCTGATGGTGAAGTTCGGTATAATTTTATTACTAGGTTATACCTGCAACCATATTGCATTAATAAACTTATGTATTAAATTACTTTGTGCATCATCGTTATAAGAAAACTCCCCTATAAAATTGCACTGTTTCTCAACAATATGTTTTGCAATTATCTGAAACATGAAAAGTTAAAGACTATGATATATAATTTTTTTTAATAGAATCAGGGATAAGTAAGCTGTAATCTTTTCATTGTTGTCTTGAAAAATATATTCTTATCCATTTCCATCATCATCTGGATCGAAGTTCTCTCCAAACTTCTTCCAGTCGTCCAGATCACTTTCTATAGTGAGGATTATCCCAAGGGTAAATGGTATAGCATTTTACTTGCAACCTACTGTAAAGAGTTAACACAGAAACAATTAAAAGTTGAGGCTGAAATTTAAGATAGTGGCTAGGCCCACTGATGATGTAGGAGTCACTTTGCTTAAATTTGTATATTGATCTTAGATTTCAAGTTTCTTTGCAACAGTTTCCTTCGTTTTGGCTCCAGCTTTCAAATATTTTGACAAATAAACCTAGGAAAATTAATCATTTTACAAATTAAAAATTATGAGAAATTAGTAACATGTTTATACATACATAAAAACTAAAATAAAACTAAAA
Source organism: Artocarpus hirsutus (assembly GCA_946598075.1). Classification (NCBI taxonomy): domain Eukaryota; kingdom Viridiplantae; phylum Streptophyta; class Magnoliopsida; order Rosales; family Moraceae; genus Artocarpus; species Artocarpus hirsutus. Next base: position 34,411 of record CAMOHE010053604.1, read on the forward strand.
CTAAAACAGATACAAATCATACAAAAGAATATATTGCTTATATTCGCTAATAGAGTGATACGGCTTTATATAGATGCAACACTTAAGACCTGAAAATATTTTTAAAAATTATTAAAAATGTATTAAAACATATTTGCACACAAAAAGCACACCATAAAACACACTAAGCCTAAAATTAAAATCACATTACTAAAATTAATGGTTTTTTACCGATTTCAAACCTTTTATTTATTTTACATGCAAAATGCTTTAATTACTGAAAATATACTAAAGCATAAAAACATACTTAAACACATAATTAAACATATCACACAAAAACACAAAAATAATATTTAACACACAAATGCTACAGTACATAATTATGAAAGCGATGATATTTAATCTTATAAAGGCACCGCAAACCATTTACTGAAGAGAGACCACGGGAATAGGTATTATAAGCTTGAAATTGTCGGCAAAATTTGAAAAAAGGGTTTAAGAAAATTTAAAATTAAGTAAATGATCTCTTTCTTTTTTTTTGCATTAAAAAGAAGCTTTTTTTGAGCACCGAAACTGCCTTGTTTTTTTCAGAGAAAAGAGAAAAATGATTGTACCTAACTAGGGTGGAAACAAAAAAAACTGGAACTGTTTTACTACCCAAAAAGTTAGTTTTTTAATGCCTAAAAAAAAAAAAAAAGAGAGAGATCATTGACCAAATAAAATTTTTTGAAAAAATTAGTGTTCAAAATGCTCCGAAATTGTCAGAAGCAGGTGACTATTGTTGCAAAGGATACAAACTAGTGCCAACATAATCACAAGACATGTTATGCCGATGCTTAAGGGCCCCCCAATTTAAAGAGCCCCAAATTTTCTTTTTTTTTTTTTTTTGCTTATATTTTAGCTATCTTCTTTGCATCACTTGGGTTTTTCTTAATTTATTTATATTAGAAGCCAATGAATGTTCAGGTAGTTACCCATGATTCAATTACCTCTTAAATGTAGGGATACAAAACATTACTCGGAAAGAGATTATTAAAAAAAAAAAAAAAAAGAAAAGATCAATGCCATAATTTGGAAAAGAAAAAAGAGTTGAACAATTATCAATAAAGTGGAACTCATATTTGCGCACAATTAAAGGTAACGTATATGTTTCCACGATGATGTCTTGGTCTTCTTTCGGAGAAAGTGCCCGATTACTATTAATGCAAGAAGTTTAGGTAGGGATATACTTGGGATCCCCCTTATAAGAAAAGTAAAAAGGTGCGGTCATAGTGCTGTTTAAGCTGTTTTTAATTGCGTAAAATGAATTACTAAACAACAAGTGCAATTACAATCGCACATAACCTTATTATTATTCCTATTATAATTCTTATTATTATTTAAAAGGGCGGTGCTGAGCAAAGGTCAAATATTGTTGACCCCTCACGTCATTAAATTAAGTGCTTGAGCGCAAAGCATACGTTAATCTATGTTAAAAAAGTAATTCGAAGAAAGTACGCCATGATCAAATTTTACATACATGATAAGCCGGAACGCACGTATTTCCACGGAGCAGTTTAACTACTAGGACCTTCCGGAGGAGGGCAACTAAGTGGACCTCACAAAATTACAACTTTCTGACAATTGTTGATGGAAGAAGAACCTGTGGCACTTCCCGTCCAGATAGGACCATTTATATATATATATATATATATGTATATATATATATATATATATATTTATTTATTTATATTTGATCATTAACAAACTCGTTATATGCCTCAATTAGTATGCTTGTCATTCGCTGATAAAACCTACGTTTATCTTACGCTCAATTAATATGCTTGTGTTACGCTCGAATCAATTTCATACACCTACATTTACATGGATAATGATGACATGTACTTCCACATTGGTGAGGGGGTTTACAACTTGATTTAGTGAGAAGATAAACATGAAAAGAAAAAAAAAACATTTTTGAAAACTAGAAGCTATAATCTTATAAAAATGTAGAGGACTTGTCTATTTTTGCTGTTCCGTGGCTATTCTGTTCATAGGCCATAATGTTCCTTGCTAGCTAGTTATTAGTAAACCTGCTCTCATCTCCTATGAACGTAGACATATTTATAAACCACTTTAAATCTTTGTGTTCTCATCTTTAATTTATTTTCTTCTTTAATTTTAATAATTAGTTTTTTAAAATAATAATTTCATTCCAAACTAAAATAGTATTAATTTAAACATGAAAGACCACGATAAATATAGCAATTCAATCCCAACCATAGACTAGAACTACAGGCAAATTCGACTAAAGCGCTCAATTATAGGGAGCCTCTGATGAGCTGAAAAAAAAGCTAAGATTGGAGTCAAGCCACCAGAGTGAGAAAAGCACCCACCGTCGGCTTTCTCTGCCAACCAGAGAGACCATTACAGCTCCACCTCTCCATATGGCTAGAACCTCCAGAAAGTCGATGACAACGTCGACATGCCTCCAACCGTAGAAGAAGGAAATGGCTCTCCACTAGCTCCATCCATTGCGCAGCCAAGCCATCTCTGGTAGCTGCTAAAGAGCACAACCCACCCAAAAAGGACCCACCAAATCCCAAATCTCCCTCCCATACCATTGGCAAGTCGTGTCATTCCCGGAGCCCTCCACGCCTCTTCATTGGGCCACACTTCTAAGGGGTAAGAGTCTAAAGACCAGCCTAGTGGCAAAGCTGGACTCCAGCCCTCCGCCGTCTGCTGGTATGGACCTGAACTACGTCTAGCAGAGAGGAGAGAAAACCCTAGTAGAGGGTTAACGAGTCGTTTTAAACAATCATTGTATAATTTGTGTATACAATTAGTGTATCTCAAGTTATACTAAAATTTGACATTTTAAAGAAATACCGGGACAATTACTGTAGAAATATATTCTTTAGCAACACCAACGCCATGGGAAAAGGGATTTTCATCTGCCTAGTTGCCGTCTTTAGTTTTAAACAGTCAAATGAAATTGAAATCGTATAAAAATAAATAAATAAATAGTATATTTGTGGTGTAAAGTTCATGGAAGGTTTTTTTTTTTTTAAATGAGGAATACTTTTAAATTTTTAAAATAAGAGGGAGAACATGTCTCTAAATGCAAGTTTGGGACAATTATAGGTTTCTTTCCTTTATTTGTTTGGAGGTCTTAGGGCAGAAAATACGTTTTGATCTTATTGGTAGATCCTGTTATTTTTATCGTTAGAGTAACTTTTCAACTATTTGATTTATGATTGAAATTATGCATTGTATGCTACGAGCATTTAAGGGGGATTGTCATGGATTAGAAAATCAAAAAATTGATTCAATGGTTAAAATGACAAGATCTACCGATCGAAGTAAAATGCATGTCCAAATTCCTTTATTAACATATATATATATATTATTATATGTATATATATTGTGTCGTGGACAACAGGTTAAGAAAAATTCGAAAAGGCACTAGAACAACAACAAAGAGAGAGAAAGAGAGAGGGGGAGAGAGATTACGGATTGCTTTCGAAAATGAAAAGAAAGAAGGAAAGCAAAAGAAAGATGAGGAATTTGTCTATATAATGCTTAAGTGGGATGTTTTTGATGTTTTCTATTGTGACAAATATAAATTTGCAAACAAAATGCTATTTATTAACTTCTATGAAAACTTATGCTGTCAATTTTTATCCCCTCTCTAAATTGGCCTATTTCTTCGTAAAAGCGTAAAATCGAAAGAAAACTACATGTTATGTCCAACTAATCAAAGACATTTTTATTTATAGCACACTTAAAAAAATTGTACCATACTCTGTACCACACTCAAACATATATAACATTTATAAAAAATAAGTTTCAAAAAATAAAATTTACAAAAATCCCTCTAGGATTAAAGGCATATTGGAAGTGGTTAGACTTTTTTATAATTGAGCGTTATTTTACTACAAAATATTTTTAAAACCTTTTATTTTCTCCAATTTTTTAGTGTGAAAGAGCTATTTACTTAAATCACCCCTTATTAATTTTTTTGAGAGGAAAAAGAATAAATGTTAAGGGGATTATTTGTAGTTTTGGGGTAAGGGTTATTTTTTTTATACCTTAAGCTTAAGTTTTAGGTTCATTTAAACATTATACCTTTGGTTTTTATCTTAATTTTATTCTAATGGCAAGGAAGGAGGAGGGAGACTACGGGTTGTTTTCAAAGAGGAGAGATTAAGAGAGGGAGAGAGGAGGAATTTGTCTGCATAAGCTTAAGTGGGGTAATTCACTAACTTAATTTTATCAAAACTTATGCTATTAAGTTTTAGAAAAAAAAAAAAGTTAAACTTATTGTTTATAAATGTGTGGATGATTAAAACATGTGATATGCATGGAAGTATGGCACAATGTTTTAAATATAGCATGAATGAACATATTTTTTTAAGGGTGGCATGACATGCACTTTTGATCAATGGAGAGGATTCTCTTATTTGCAGTGCATTTTATTTCGGTTATATAAATTCGCATTGTAATCGTATTATTATAATTCATGGAGAATTTCACATAATATTTCCAAATACAGAGTACTAGTGAACCTAAAAGTACCAAGTGTAATGAACAACTTATGTTTTAATGTTATAATGAGAAGTATAAATTGAATTTACATTCGCAAAAAGAGAAATTTTTGGGCCATATCTCAATATCTTCTCACCTTGAGTTTCAGCTTAAAAGCAATTTTTGTTTTATTTTCGAACCGCTTAAGATGAAATAAATGGGTAAACCTTGGAAAGCTAATGCCGTTTATCGATTTCTTCTCGAATTCAACCTCAGACTTCGCATCAACGACGTGAATCATACAAACCTCCCAAATTACTCAAATCTGAGAAGCATGAGGCACTTCAATCTGAGATATGCCATGCCCACTGTCATAAACTTGCTCAAATCCCAACCCAAAGCTGCTCTAATTCCCAACCCATATGAATGGGATAATTGGGACACTTTTCATTTTTACATTAATCCCTACCAAAACAACTTGGACCAAGATCTGTCCTACCATTTTCATGCTTCTCCTATTTTCTGTCACTCCCATAAACGTCCCCGTACTTCTCCTTCATCTAATAACAGCAACCACTCTTTCACTTGTGGCCTCTATTTTCCTTCCCCGGAATCTTTTCTGGTACGCATATCCTGCCATTCTCATCATTGCCTTGTTCTTTTCTTCAATACTCTTCTTCCTCGGCAGCTTTCTTAATTGGGTCAACAAGAAGCTCGCAGATTTACCTGTGTGGAACATCCACATAAATTTCACTCTCACTCATCACCATCCACTGGAAGCAGAGATAGATACAGTCACAAGCCCCTCTTCCTTTGCCCCAAGTCGGTGAAGACGGCGAGGACGGGACTGTGGGAATTTAGCCTGCCACTGTCAGGGGAAACTAATAGAATTTTGACATTATGGTTAGGACCATTAGGTAGAACTGTAAACACGGTAACGTGTAAGAGTTTTATATTATAGTTATTTTTTTATTTTTACTATAACATACGAAAATTTTACACTATTTTTAACTAAAATATTAGTTAAAACTAACTAATGTCAAACAAACTATATATTTCTTTGCTCTGTTTTCAGCTTTGGCCTTCAATTTGCTATGTTATGCTATGGTTGTTTGTTGTTGTCTTTTATTTTTCTAAATAAACTAGTTAAGTGTCCCATGCTACAAGCATCGAGATTAATTTTATATATTGTATCTGCGTATGCATGTTAAAATCTTGAATATAAATTTTTATTTTTTGGTATACTATTTGATATATATAAGAAAATATTTATATTTAAAAAAATTACATCCATAACAACAAATTAGAAAACGATATTTAGGAGAAAATAATTGTTTTAAATGTTAAAGGAAAAAATTCTTTAAAAAGAAACATTTTAAAAAATGTTCTAGTATACTAATTGGAAAAATTATATAAGGATTACTTTGATATAATAAAGATTACACAACAAAAAAAATTAAGTATACATTTGAAAGAAAATATTTCGATAGAGGCAAAGCATAGAAAGAAAATGTATTTAAAAAAACACACTATAAAAAAATGTATAGGAGTTGTGGAGGAAAAATCAAATAGAACAAAAAAGAAAACAAAAAATTAGAGAAAAAGTGTAAAGGAGAAAAAAAAAAAAAAAAGAAGAAAAGATAACAAAATGAATGAGGAAGAATATAGGAACAGTCATGTGGCACAAAGGGGAAAAGCGAGGAGAGCTTTTCGGCCCTACATGTAGGGATAAATACGTAAAATTAGAAAGTGGAAGTTTCAAGGAAACGGCTGCTATTGTATTAGTTTATTTGGTGTGTCTGATGAAAGGTCCAGTATGTTATAAAGAATCAATTTGGTGCATATTTTTTGTTTGATAAGAGCACTTTTTGTCAAATGTCTCATATCAAGCGCTTTTTGAAACTGGGGAACAAAAGAGGGAGTATGTGTGTGTGTGTGTGTGTGTGTGTGTGTATATAAAATATTTTAATGATGCCAATTTCTTTCAGGTGGAAAAAGATTTCCTATTGGAACATATTTCTTTTGCTGTTAGATTCGTCGGAAAAAAGGATTAGAACTGGTTTAAAAAATGTACCATTAGTAGAGGTTTTTCATTGGAGTAGTTCTCTTAATTTATTGCTGGATACACAAATAAATCATGAAAAATTGGTCAACTAAGATTCGCAATTTGTGTTCACTTGTTGTGTTTAAACTAATACAATTATAACACGATGTATTAGTATGATCACGAACATGACATGAATAAGAAACATTTTAACAACCTGAATATGAACACGAAATGTATGCCCACGGGTAACACGACACTATAAATGAAAACGTTTATTAAGCGAACCATTGCGGATTGATATGACAAAAATAAGTTTATGACTTGATTATGACCTAACTAACTAGAAAATTTTATATTTTATTTGAAAGTAAATAAAAAAGTAATATGAATTGACTATTTGTTATAAATTATAAATAAATCAAGCAAGCATGTAATAACAAAAATATAAATTCTTTAAACATCAATAATAAACACAAACACAAAAACATCTAAACAAAAAGCATATAGATGATATTATTAGATATATAAACGTATTAAGTGTGTTAAATGGGCTGACATAAATTCAACCTGTTTATGACCTAAATAATAAATATATGTTCCAAGCCTTTTTATCTTATATAATTTCGTGTTGTATTGTCGCAGCGGCGTGTTCGAAATCAATGGCCCTAGCCATGCTCCACTATCGTCGTATCTTAGGCTAGGCTAGGTATTGTTATTTTTGGTCCGCCAAATATGCGCATTTTTGGTCCTTTTAACTTTTTGTTGGTGGCCAATCTTTCATTCTTTGTGGTTTTCCCTATATATTGTTATTTTTTCACCTTCTTCCAAAAGCAACTTTTATAAATATTTTTTTGATTTCATTTCGAATGTTCCTATTTAATTTTTTTTAAACGGTCTAACTACATATAAGATAATCCGTTTTTCAAATGGATTTGGTTTCAAACGACAAAGGGTTGCGTTCTTTGGGTCTTTTTTTTTGGCTCTTCGTTATTTTTTTTAATTTTTTTTAATTTTTTTGTCCGTCCTTCTTTTATATTTACATCTTGTTGGTCATCTATTTCTTTTCTACTTTTCTAGGTTTAGTTTTTTTTGTCCTTTTTTATTGAACATCTTGTCCATTTTTACAAGCATTTTGTTAAATTACATTTTCATATATAAATTGCCTTTAATATATCTCTTTTAAGTATTTGAGATTAACAAAATAATTTAAAACCCATTTTTTTAACCTTAGAAAACTGTAACACGTTGAATGCAGGCGTGTGTTTTAAACAAAATATATAAAAATATGCGAAGGACAAGTATCATGAAACACCAAAAATAAAAATTAAAAAAAAAAAAAGGAAAAATCGACTGAGTAGCAGAGAAAATAAGAGACCACCCAATTACCAAAATCCCTTTCTCTCTCTCTCTCTCCTAATTGGAATTTTCTCTCTCCATCCCAAATATCTCCAGAATTCTGTTCTGTATTCCTTTTTCCTGGGAAAATTTTGTGTGCTCTAAAACAAGAAAAGCAACGATTTTAATTCTGGATACAGATTCAAGCTTTTTATTATGACCTTCTTTTGTGATTAACTGCGCCATTGATGGTATTGGGGTTCTAGGGTTTAAGGCGGGTTTTGGCTTCGTTTTACGTTTCGCCGATCGGAAAAGAATAAACAAGGAGGAATAGAAGGCGTCAGATTCCGAAATCGTATTCGAAGTTGTGGAATTTTGTCTCGTCCTGTTTACCTGGGTAAGCAATAATCTGATTTTCGTGTTCGATTCTGATTAATAGATAACTGATTTTGAAAAATTCTGAAGACTGGTACGTTAGGGTTTGGATTGGGATTTTCTTCCCTTTTTTTGTTTGGTTGTTCAGAAAAGAAGGTGGATAGGACTGCGAACTCTTGACGTTCTCTTCAATCTTGTTCATCTGGGAAGGTGCTTTTCGCGTTCAATTTCCCAAAAGAAAACCGTTTGGTATAATTGGCAGTACTTTCTCTGTGTTTTTCTTTGGAACCAAACAAGCTCTTTGATCTTGTTGTGATGTGATGGCACTTGGATTTATCTGGAATCTGCAAAATATTTGGCCCTTTTCGGCGCTTAAATTCGATGACCTAAGAGCGTCCCGTGAATTACTTCGAAAAATTCCAATTCCGGAGCACACAAAACAGTTTGTTTATGCTGTCAAGGATCAAGAAACTCAATCTGTCATATACATAATTTCTGCTCAGAGTTTGTCTGAGCGTTCAGCTTCAGATGTCGAGTGTTTAATTACGGAGATTAGGCCTGAAGCCGTGGTTGCCCAGGTGGGTCTTTCTCACGGGACCGAAATACTTGCTGAAGAGGGTGAATTAGCGGATGGTGTTGAGGATCCACTTCCCACCTCGTCGTTTGAAGTTCTCAGAAGATGTTTTTTGGATAAGGTTAGCAAGGAGAAGTACGAAGGTGTTGCTGGGAATTTGGTTTTGCGAGAGATTTTCGGTGTTAGTTTTTATGGACATCTTTTGGCAGCCAAGAAGGCTGCTCAAGAGGTTGGTTCGTCATTCTTGCTGATTGAATCGCCATCTTCGAAAACTTTCGGTGGACATGATGATATGTCGGGTGAAAATGATGTCGTGAACAAGTTCCAAGCATTTGTTAGTAGTTTGGTTCCACAGAAAGTTCTTGGTTCGGCTGTCACATCGAGTTCAAGGAGGCTTTTCTTGACTAATGATTTGCAGTCCCAAATGGTAAAGTTATTGTCGTTGTACATGGAGATGTCAATATCAAGGTTACATCCTTCCAGTTCATTGGCTGAAAAGGGCTTAGAGGTAATTCAGCCAAAAGAAAATTACGAGGCTCCATCATTTGCTCAGTCCGTTTATCCCTTGCTTGTCGATCTCCATGACATATTTGTGGATCTCCCATCAATTGGAAGGGCTCTAGCTCGTGCTCAGAAGATGCTATATGATGTGAACAAGGGGGAAACCGTGGATAACAAAATCTTGTCTGAGGTTTATACCTTTCGGATTGCAATTGAGGGGCTGAGAATTGCTCTGAACAATAGTGGTAGACTGCCAATCAATAAAATAAGAGATCCAAACTCAGTTAAAACCGAGTTCTCTGAGCTTTCGGTTCAGGAAAAATCACAGGTTCTCTTTGCGCAAGCACTTCGAGCCCAGACTAAGAAATTCAAGAACATAGTTGCAGTAGTGGATGCCAGCAGCTTAGCAGGTCTTAGGAAACACTGGGACCATCCAGTTCCTTCAGAGGTTAAGGATTTGGTTGGACAGCTTTGTGAAGGCGAGGAAGGTGATGAAGAGATGCCAAATCAAGCAGACCGGAAGCTTTTGTTGACTGGTAAACCTGTGGTGGCAGTGGGGGCGGGGGCAACAGCAGTTTTGGGAGTTTCATCTCTCACAAAAGTTGTCCCTGCATCAACTTTCATGAAGGTCTTAACCTTCAATGTCCCTGCTTCACTAAAAATCTTTCTGACTCAAACACAGAAAGCAATGACATTGGCGCTGGGAAAAACTCTTGGTCCAACAAAACTTGTTTCTGGTGTCAAAACATCATCGGCTTTGAAAGCAACTGCTTCTGCTGAGAAGATCCGGGCGGTTGTCCATGGTGTTATAGCCTCAGCTGAGAAAACCAGCCTCTCAGCCATGAGAACGGCATTCTACGAGATAATGAGGAAACGTCAGGTTCGGCCAATTGGTTTCCTACCGTGGGCAACGTTCGCTTGTAGCGTTGCAACCTGCTCAGGGTTGCTTGTTTACGGAGATGGGATTGAGTGTGTCGCTGAATCTCTTCCTGCTGCTCCATCCATTGCCAGCTTGGGTCGCGGGGTTGAGAGATTGCGAGAGGTGTCTCGGGAGGTCAAGCGGACAGATAGCACCATAATACACAAGTCTATAGAATCTCTAGTGTCCAGATTGAAGAAGCTCTAGTGTCCAGAATGAAGAAAGTAAATCCAAGAGAATAAGCGTATTTCAGTGGCAGTTGTCCTCTTCGTAAAGTTTTTTTTTTTTTTTTTTTTTTTTTGGACCAAGTAACATATAATTCAAATTTTCTAATGCGTACATAGGGAGAGTCGAGTACGCAACAGGATTTATTTGTATCGTTAGTAGGTTTTGGTTTCCTATTATGTTTGCTACGGCTTTTTTGAAGAATTTATAGCAATCTTTTACAGAATCTTCTTATCACTTGTAAATATGAAGTATTTATTTTGAAGGAATTGCTTTATTATTGAGCTTATATTGGAACCCGCTTGTTATGCTCTCCTCTATAACTAGAAAAAAAATGTCAAAAACTATTTTCTCTAGCTAAGCTTGTAATTTAAGTGTCTCATCAGTTGTTGACCCGTTGGTGATTCGGCAACATAAAAACTTTTGAGAAGACAACTATCTTTTCTCGTGGTTGAAACGAGTGAGAGGCCAGAATTCAATTAAACTGACGTTAGAATTCTTGCATGGACAAAAGAAAAAAATTAAAAAAATATATATGGTAGCAAAGAAGATTTTCCTTTTTTTTTGGTTGGCTTGAGGGAGTGAGATTTTTTATTTCTCAAAAAAAAAAAAAAACAATTTGCTTCCAAGTACTTGAAAGTTGATATTAAGGTGTTTGAGAACGTAATTTAAACCATCAGTTTGGGTTTAAAAACTACATCATATAAGAGTTTTATACTATAGCTTTTATTATAGCATGTGAGAGTTTTATATTATAGTTCAAACTATTGGTTTATATTACTCTTTTAAATACCCTAAATCAAACACATTTTATAATCTACAAAACGTACATTTATGGTTTACTCACTAACTTATTAGCGTAGTTTGTAAGGATGATGTAGATTAAAGAAGAGATCTCAAACTCAAATTATGAAAATAAATAATATTATACCCCAAAAAAAACCCTCTTTGATTTTGTTCAAGAAACATGCTTAAAAAACAAAATTTAGTTTGCTATAGTGAAAAATTCTCACATACTATAGTAAAAAGTAAAAGTTTATTACAGTGTAAAGCTCTCATATACTACAATTTTTAAGTTCTAACTGGTTTCTCAAAACACACTCTTTAACTTCTGAGGAACCAACAACAACGTCCTCATTACTTGATGCTTGATTTGTAATATTTTCAATTATTGTTTGGATAAAACCTTTTTTTCAAAAAAAAAAAAATTAGAGTGAAAGTAAGACTAATACAAAGAAGGCCTTTATAATCAGCAACTAAGTATTACTATCAAAAAAAAAAAAAAAATCCCTCCAAGTAGCTGCTACTTTGCCGCTAAAAATTGCTAGTGTCTCCTTGTTGCTTCTTCCCACAGTTCATTTGTCATCAAATCATATGAAAATTGTTTCTCAATACGATTCAGTAAGCCGTCCTTCTGACTGAACTGGTCATGGACCTCATGGTCATATCCAATATTTCATTTAGAATCAGAGTGAATTTACAGTCCCACCAGCTGATGTCACAGCAACTCGTAAAACTTCCTTTGTTCAAAATCAGATCACCACAAGTCTGGTTATGTATGCCATACTGTTCTTCAAACTTTCTATTTTCCATTTTCACCAAAAGTATAATACAACCCATGTTTTCTCCAAGCTTCCTTGTTCAATCAATGCCTGCCCATTTCCGAAATGCGAGAACATATCGGAGCCGATTTCTTTGAGCCTCGGTTGTAGCTTCTGATGCCTTTAGGTTCCTGTAAAGATTCTTATGAAGTTTTAGGAACTTACTTCTGTACATCCCCTTGTCCGCAAACATATTATACTTGTTCATATAATTAATAACCTCCATCACTCTCTCAAAGTAACCGCCTCGGAGGAAGCTTATTAACAAGTACTCGTACAAATCTCTGTCTACATAAAGACTTCCACGCTCCATATTCCTCTTCATGTCACCCCACAAGATTGTAATGTCCCGATCCATTCCAAGAGAAGAATACCCACAAACCAGATTAGTGAAAGTTTCCACAGTTGGTTGGATTTTCGTCTCTTGCATTCTTCTGTATGTCTTCACACCATCCTCAATCATCTTGGCTTTGCAGAAAAAGTAAATGGAAGAATTGAATTCATAAACAATAGAAGGAACCGACTCCTCATTCCATGTTTCTTGAATAAAAGACTCAACTAGATCTGATTTACCAGTCAAGGTTGATGAATTAATAGAGATGGAATTGTCATTTACTGTCTCTGATAGACATGCGATGACAACCATCTTGTCAGGTAAATCCATTGCCATACCAGTCTTTCTCATTTTTTTAAGCAAAGCCTTTGCCTCCCCCAACATCTTTCGTTTAAAATATGTCGTCAAGAGTGACATGTAAGTAGCACAACCTACGGGAGCCCCAGAGGCTTCCACATCATCCAAAATGTCATGAGCGAATTCTAGCCAACCTAAATGAATGCAAGCTTCAATCACATCAGAACACAAATTGGAACCTCTCAAAGTACATGACTCTTTCTGAATTCGCAGTAAAAGTTTTGACAGCTGACTAATGCTCCCTTCCCTTTTGAATCCTTTAATGAGTTTTGCCAGAGCCCTATTACTAAGGACAAGTTTCCTGTTCCTAAAAGTCACAAGCTCTTGCTTACTTTCCACTTTTAAAACAGTATCCTTCTGCAGCAGCTCAGGCTGAATCTGCAACTTCAACCCAGCCTTTAGATTATGAGATCCAATCGGAATAAGAAAAATCTTTTGCGGGTTCTTCTTTTCGCTCTTAACAGGAAGAGACTCTGCATACCTGAAAACATCCCATATGAGTTTGGCAGCGGCATCTATATCGTTAAACTTAAAATGCAAGCTAAGCAAACTATCGTAGAACTGTCGATAATGGCAAACGAACTGAGGTGAAACTTGATCAATATGACCTTTGAATTTCTTTAACTCGTCCCTTTGACCATTCATCTCATGAATTTGGGCAATAACGATGATAGAATGCGCATCAGCAACAACACCAGTTTGAGGCATCAATTCCATCATCTGTTGACCTTTGAAAGCTAATTTAAACCGTACACACGCATCAAGCACAAGATTAAAGAGCGTTGTATTCGGTTTCACCAGCTCTGCACGTTTTCTGTCTTTCACACCTATTCGTTGCAAACTTTCACATATCTGAGCCAAGAAATTGGACGCAAGGTGCGTCCCAACTTCTGTCTTTACCATATGCACAACAACCAACCCCAGAATATTCATCGAAGGCAACATATCTTTCTCTAACATCAATCTAAGGATCTTTGTGGCAGGATTAGGCAATTGCGATCGCGCTAAGGAGAGTGATAGCTTCGTCAAGATATCACTCTGCAGTAGACCGGATTTCTCTTTTGAAATTAACAATACTAAATCACAAGCTTTTCGTAGGAAGCGAGTTTCAGACGAATATGAAAGTTCAGTTATCAATCTATGCACAAGGGAATCCTCAGGAAAGCCGTACAACTTCTTATAATCAAAAAGGGATTCCCACGCTTCATCCACTTGCTGACACTTCACTTCTCTTTCAAGCTTTTTCAATAGGACTTCTTGAGAGGAAGCTTCCCAACACAGCCTATTAGGCTCAGTGCAAAAATGGTGGACGGAAGAGATTCGATCTTGTAGATAAGATACATCTGATACCACAGGCATCAGAAAACTTCTAATGAGAATAAACTTTCTATTATAAGTCGATTTTAAGACAGTCTGCTGAATGGTTGAAGAAGCCACATGAAATCCTGATGAAACGTTTCGCACTAAACGGGGTCGATTCATAACTTCTTTCCACAATAGTAGTGCCATGAAGAACGACTAACACGGTCATAGCAAAGAAAGCTAATGTGCTGCTCCTTTGGAGAACCTAAATAAGAACATCTTCAAAAGTTTGCAAACTCATACACCAAAATAACATTCAAAACATTCCTCTTAGCCCACAACTGGCACCAAAAGTTCAACCCATACATAAGCATACTGTTCCAGAAGAAATTTCTCCATTTCTTCTTAAGTTCAACTCATGACTAATCATCTGCAAGTACAGTTCAAGCCAACAAAAATGTCACAATAGATTTCCGATGCGTGTATGAGTGTCATAATAGATTTCCAATTTCTCCACACACACACACACATATCACCAAAATTGCTAGGTAAATAAACCATAACCAATAGGTGAATAAACCATAATAAATAGGTAAATAAACCATAATGCTGGTAATAAGCTATGCTAAAAGTACAGTTTATAGGGAATACTTCAAATTTTACCCCTAAAAATTAGAGGTTCTCTGACTTTTCCCCCTACAATTCAAGTTGACACAAAACTCCCATTCGAGCTTCGAAAATTGCAACTTTGATACTTCAGTCATCGATAACCAAAAAAAAAATACTAACGGAAACAAGCATGCTAGGCCCAGTGCAGTTTCTATAAAGTTAACTTGGTAAATCGACACCTAACTTCAAACGAGAATCAACAAGAAATTGATTTCAACAACTATTTTAACATTTAAAAAGGCCAATATAATTACCATTTTTCCCCAATTACCGGCTTAAGACACAATTGCACAAAAACCCCATTTACAGAAAAGTGCATTTGTACATAACAATACAAAGAAATTCAACGTTTCCAATACACACACACACACACACACACACACACACACACACATATATATGTATATAATGGTCACTAAGAGGAGAATGAACCAAGCTCAAATCATAGGAGAATCTATAAGAAAAAAAATTAACAGGAAAAAAAGAAGAGAGAGAGAATAAAAGACACGATATAACAGGACCTGGACTGATCTCCTCTTAGAAAATCACGGCAAAGCATTCATCTTACCTCTGCAACTCGGCATTTCCCCCTCCTCTTGTTCATTTCTGATTCATAAAAGACAATTTGGTGGTTTAGGGCTTTTCGCTCCAAAATCTTCTTTCTTCTTCTTCTTTTTTTTTTTATATATTTTGCTGAAAGCTCCAAAATCTTGTTAAACTATCCCTTCAACACAAACAAATCTTATTTCACTTTTCATGATTCAACCAACCAGACACGTGAGGATCACGTGCTTGTTTTCCATCATGATTTCCTTTTTTTCTTTCTTCTTTTTTCTTTTTTTTAAAGGGAAGTATGGTAACATTTGATGAGCACGGGTGGAATTTTTATGCAATTGCAAGTTGTAGGGGACAAAGTTGGATAAATTTTTATTTTTTAGGGGTTAAATTTGAAATTAACTCTTCCTTTTTAGAGAAAAAATGACGCAAGTTAAAATTGAAAGAAATTATTGCACAAAGATTATTGCAAGCTTAGCTTCCATGTGAACTAGAATCTATTGCCTTCAAAATTACCACTCTTGAAGGGAAAAAAAAAAAACCCGATCCATCTTTGAATTTAGGTTACAATTACTATTCTAGAAAAAAATAACGAGAAGTGATCACTTTTTTATCAAATAATGTTTTACTTACAAAATAAAATAAGAGTATGCCACTTGTGTATGTATTTTGCAATTATGGTGGGGTTTGTGACTCTAGTAGTTGTGTTTTTCATTGTATAGGATGGGGTTCTCTTCTCCCGGCTCCCATTATATCAAATTATCCATCACATTTCTTCCTAATTTTTTTAATAATAATTAAATTATTTTATAATTTTGAATTTTGACAAACTACTTCATATATTAAACAGGATATTAATATGTGCCTCCAAATTAATGATGGTTGTTAGAATTTAAACAAAAAAATCCTGAGCTCATTGAAAAGAAGAACAGCATTTCCTTGTAAATTTTAATATCACTTGTCAATTCACTTGTTATTTCATTCAAAATTTGGGGGGTCTCGACCAAAAATAACCAAAAGTCCAACAATAAATAGAAGTCTTAACATAGTTTTATGGAAATTTATAGGGTGTTTAGAAGAGTGATAGGAACCTTTGGTTAGCATCATTTTAACTATAGCATGTGAAAGCTTTACACAGTAACGATTTTTTTATTGTTACAGTAACATGTAAGAGCTTTACATTGTTTATTACTAAAAAAATAGTAAAAACACCACCTTTCCGAACACCCTCTTAATGTGTCAAAAAACGCAACTAGCATAAAAGCTCTCTTCAGCTATTAGTATTGACAGCTCTTTTTTCTCTCTCTGTCTCTCCCTTGTCATGAATAGAGAAGCTGATGAAAAACTGCGAAAAAACTCCGGAAGCTTGGAAGAAAAACAGAATGCAAATCATCTAAAATGCATTCCAAATTCTTTCAATCTGCCTTATTTTTCCCCCATAAGGGAATTTTGATGATTTTATACAAAATATTTCATTGTTCGCAAGAACAATGCATTTGACACTATTGACAGCGAAGAAAAAAAAAATATTATAAGGGTGGAAACTACCTTGCCCACGAGCAGAGTATTGCTAATACAGTTTAAAAAAAAAGAGAGAGAGAGAGAGAGAGAGAAAGAACTGACTAGAAACTAATAGTAAAAAAAAATCAGAAGGTGCTTTACAATTTGACTGAGTGCAGCTAATGCAAACTTCAGCCACAACCCTCCAATTAACAAAATTTGGACACCTTTTACATTCAACCCCTTTCCTTTTCTTTTCTTCTCTACTCTTTCCTCTCTCTGTTTTTCCTCCCCAAATCCACGTTTCATTTCTCACATGTTGGGTCTCAAGATACACAAACACGCAAAAGATAAATTCTCCACCCCAACTGCATAAATCTTCCTAAACTATAATACTCTTATGTCGCAATCTCGTCGACCTCCGAATTAAACACAAAACTTGGAAATGTTGTTGTAATATCCCTGCAGTTAATTCAAGAAACATGGATTATAATATTGTCCACAGGTTCTAAAATGCTGCCTCTTGCAGATGAGGAAAAAAGTAATGTATTGCAAACCTCAAATATGGAAGGGTCATGATCTTCAATAATGACGGATTCTTGGAAACGAAGTTTTTCCATTCGGTTTTGTCTATTTTCCCATCTTCGTTGACATCGGCTTCCATGAAAGTCTGACATCAAAAAAATGTATAGCTCTAATTATAAGCAAGCAATGTTTTAAGACATTAAATAACGAGTGGATAACATGTAACAAGTAGTCATTTTAGTATGAACTTTAATTACAAGAAATTTACTTACTTTGTCAAGTATTATTTCAATGGTCTCGTCAGCCAACTTCATTTCGGATTCACAAAGAAGTGCAATCAACATTCGCTTGACCTGCACATGCGATACAAGAGAGACGCATAAACAAATACAATCAGACAAAGAAAGATCGAGAGAGAAAGCACTGAAAACTTTTTCTTTTCCCTCGAGTAAGCATAAAAATGTACGACTTGTTAAAGTAAAATGTATGAGAGAAAAAGAGCGTTTGAAGTACTGACATTTTGAGAAATAAGTATGAATGCCAAATAATTCAAACCAAACGTGTCGAGACGGAGAAAAGTAACACAATTTACATGCTCATGCTCAACAAGAACATATCAAGATATAGAAAATGCAACTTAAAGAACACACTAACACACCTCTTGGCGCTCAATAAAGCCTGTATTATCCAAGTCGTAAAGCTTAAATGCAACTGCAATACAATTCAAAAAATGTCAATCAAAACAACTAAATAATACTAACACAAGCATATAGACCAATGAACGCAACATAGCACACTGCTCTTTGCAGTCAAGCATCTGTCTTTACAACTTACAATCAATCTTGTCTTCTTGTGGAGCATTCGGATGAAAGAAATTAAGTGACCTAACGAAGTCACCAAAATCAATGTATCCCTTCTGTTTGACATCAAACATATCGAAGATCTGCATACGAAATTACCCAAATTAAAAAATTTGTCCCTAAAATTAGAAAGGAAGAAAATCCCCTAAACTCACACAGGTCAATGTTGTCAAAAGAAATGATTAAATTACACTCTAAATTAAAAATTAAAGGGGAAAACCTCAGATATTGCAACAATTCTTTTTTTTTTTTTTCATTTTTCGTCAAAAAGGATGACAGACTACGTTCAGCGTCTTGAGTAAACTTTACAGTCAGCTGTGCTTAATCACACAATACTGTTTTGTTTCCTTACTTTTATCTTAGTACGTCAACCTCATGCACTCACACATTGACAAAACCATCTACAGCTCATTCGTCATCCAACTTTTGATTGTAAAATTAGCTTACTAGAGTGTGGGAATACAAATAGTGTAAATACAAGTTATTTATAAAAATCTAGAGAACAAAAAATTCAACATATACAATATGTTATTTAGACAGTTCCAAGCATTTAAATTGTATCTGTTTCCAATAGAACCATCTATCAAACATCACACACCAACACAAATATATTGACAAAACACAAAATACAATACCCGATTTGCGAAAAGGTTTTCTTTCTTCCTGTTTTTGAAAAGAGCCAGCTGAAACTCTTCCTGCATATACAGCAAGAATATTTAGTTAAGAGTTGCATATAACATCTATAAATATCGTGCTAGTGCGTACCAAAGAGAAGCATAAATTATAACAATAAAGTTAGTATAATGAATAAAAAGGCATATTTTCTAAAACCAGAGCGTCAAGTAAGTTAAATTTTACTCATTTTTAAACAAATTTCATTTGCAGAGATCTACGAACAACCATACTTGTTACACGGAGCACCAACAACGGAAATAAGAAACTTTAAATTTAGTTCATGTCTCAACCAGAGAAAATAATCCAAAACCAGAACAGCAAGAAAAAGCCAAATAAGGAACAAAATCCTAACATTATGAGGCCATTGCCCCAAGATACCTTGTTTATCAAGCCATCATCAATGACAGAACTGCTGATGCTCTTGTATAGCTCAAACAAGGCTTCAACTTCGCTAACACTAACTGGAGATTAAAAATTAACACATAATGAAAACTTTAAATTAACAAGAAGGAGAAGGTAGCTAGACGACCAACGAGCTAATGAAGAAGAATTACTAATGGGTTCTCAAACAGTCAAAAATTCTCATCTTTTGCGCGAAACCTATGTTATCTACAAGTTCCACGGATAGTATATGAATTTGTGACCAGTTAAAACTATGGCTGGATGTATGTTTACTTTAGTCATCAGAAATCAGGATATTACAAAAACACAACTTGTTCTAATTGAAAGAGAAAACAACTTACATGCCGACTGCGAAGCGAGGACGACCGGGTCCTCATATCCCGGGAATTGTCTCCTTCGTGTAGACTGAAAACAGCCCATTTACCGAAGAAGAACAACAACAAGGGGGAGGTGTTGCTCCTAGTATGCTTCACTACAATTCATCATCAAAACCACCTTAACCTTGCAACTCAAAATTTGGAATTCAAAAACAAAAAAAAAATAAAAAAAAAATCATTGCAAACTAATCAGTTTATAATGGTAAACCCATATTCACAAAACGTTGACTTTTTTTTTTTTTGGTTTTGGTTTTTAATACGTAAATTGAAGAAAAAATAATAACAATAACAATAACAATAAGAGTACAGTAATGATTAAAAAAAATTCCATAAGTTGTCGTTGTTCATTCAATAAAGGAACAAGCATAGATATTTTATCGTCCAAACCCTCAAAGTACTTTTTTTTTTTTTTCAAAGCAAAATAAATTATGAATTTGTAAACTTCTAAGCAAGTAAAAGACAAGAGATTTTCAGAAATAACAAAACCGGCAAGACAAAAAATAAAATATACATGTTAAACCCAAATTATGGAGATCGATCATTAAAGTTCAAAACTTTCCCCTTCAATTTCTCGGCTACCAAGCAGAAAGTTTTGAGAGGAGAAGAAAAGCATCAAAATTCAATAAAGAAATCAAATTAAAAACCATACACCAAAAAAAAAAAACCTTAATTCTGACACACTATGGAAGAAATACAAATAAAAAAACTCAATCATTACCAGAAAAATTTCACTCCCAAGAAATTGATTAACTTGCAATATAAATAAAATAAATTTAAAAAAAAAAGCGCAAAAGGAAAAAACAATGCGAAGAAACTTACCGACCAAAAACTTGGCCGGAAAACGGCGTTTTACTTTGCAATTAATAAGAGAGAGATGTAGCAAAATGAAAATTTTCTTTGGAGGAGGAAAATCGACGGCTGAGAATGAGTTTGATCAAGAAGCTTACCGAGAATTTGACGCTCAGATTTGCCCAACAGAGACAGAAGCGAAGTTAGAAAGGGTATCCAACGAAGAGGAAATCAAAAAACATGAGGGGAAAGGGAGAGAGATCGGACGTGCAATAATATAGGGAGAGGCGAGTGGAACCCACGCTTTGTGAATGCGAGTGAGGGAGAGGGATGATTTGTTAGGGGTTTTGGCATTTTGGAATATACCCCAAATTGAATAAAATGGCCAAGATTCGTGAAGCAAAATTCGCTTGGAAAGAAGGAAATTACGTGTTCCCTTTTAATTTGCATGGTCTTCCTTTTTGTTGAAGGATTGGTCAAAAATTGGCCTACACCTACCTTTTGGGTAATATCGAGGTCTTTGTTTAACAGTGTGAGTTCAACTTTTAAGTTGGTTCCCATCAACTTTTAACTTAGAATATAGTAAAAAAACCTTTATTACATTAAAAAATAAAAATTATTATAGTGTAAAATTTTTACTTACAATGTTTTAAATTAAAAAATTAGTTCTAATCAATTTTGTTAAACATCTTATAAGATATTGTTTTATTTTTCAAAAAATTTTACACCACTAGTGGAGGATGTTGCTTTACCTCTCAGATTAACTTTTTAATGATCCGATATACACTTTTCACACTAAAAATTTATAGTGAGCGATATATAACTACTTTTACTCGTAGATTAGACTGTTAATAAAGTTTTTTTGGTGTAAGATCCCCCGGTATCCTGAGCTACATTAGGCCTTGATTAATCCGAAGTCGAGCTGGGTCGAACCCATGTAGGGGAAACTCTTTCAACACCTGTCTTTCTATCTACAAGGCTCGAATACGAGACCTTATTTAAAGAAGAACGAGCTCCTTATCACTTGATCCCACAAGTTGGTGACTGTTAACAAGGCTAATTCAACAGTTAAAACATCAATGCTCAATCGCTGGTGATACAAAATTACCTTTTTCATAGTAAAAATTCTCTCATCTTTTTAGCCATGCTACTGTTTTTTGTTTGATAAAAATTGAGCGGCCATGTTGATGACTATGGAAAAGAAGTCAATCTAATTTTTTTTAAAAAGAGGTGGGAGTATTTTTTGTTCTTCGACCGACCCTTAAATCAAATCTAAGGGTTCAAAATTACTTTACTACAATGGCTTAGATTGATCCAAATGGCTTGTACGTATTTTGACACCTAATAACTTAGCTATATCATCTTTCAAATTTTAGAGAGTTTAACAAAGTCATGTACCATATAATATCATTGAAACTCATGTAATAAATAAAATAAAACTTATAATATATTTATATATAATGGTGTGATTTTAATAGTTATGTTTCAATTGAAACTCTTATTATCAGCTGTTTGATAGAAAACTAATAGTTATAATAAAGGAAATAGTTGACTATAAAATTGTTGACATATAATAAGATTAAATTTTTATCATACCACATCATCTATTATTATTTAAAAAAAATCAATTGTTATTAAAAATACTCATATTAAAATATAACAATTAAAAATGTAACCATTAAATTCAAATCCTGCTATATTAATATTTTTTTTTTCATCACTTTAGTTTCGTTCTTGAAAAAAAAAAGAAGAAGAAATCTATTTTTTTATTTCATGTATTTAATGAGACTTTATTTTTAATTTATCCCAGGATTCGTTTATGTGAGACTTTATTTTCATCCTAAGTACAATTTTATCCTTGGTATAATTTTATCCTTAGTATTTAATGAGACTTTATTTTTAATTTTATCCTTAGGAATTTCGTGAAGACTTTCCAAAAATAAAAATGATTAAAATGCTTCCCAAATAAAAAGCCTAGAATTGTCATAAAAATTAGTTTTATTTGATATGAGTGGTTGAAGAAACATTATTTTAGTTTTTTTAAATGACATGTCATGATATGATTGGTTGTACACATTTAAGACTCCAAAATTAAACAGAAGATTTGAATCCTTATCTCATAAATTGTTGTTATAATAAAATAGGATTTGAGGAACTGTAACATTAGGTTCAATGAATAAATAAAATATCCAAATCAAGTTCATACAAAAAAAAAAATTATATTTGCAATGCCTCTTAACCAAATCTCTCTACTATTTATAAATTAAAAAAATAATATTTTGCTAAAATATGAATATGATTATTATTACTTTTAAAAATATAATTACTTCTTCTTTTTGAACTTATTAAGACTAAAAAATGTATAATATAAATGATAAAATTAGCATTAGTCTAGTTATGAGCATTATCAGTGATAAGAATTAATATACGTTTTGAAGGATTACGCCGTTACGTTTATTGCCAGCTCGCACGTTCATAGGACGTAGATCTCAACTAGTATTATATAGAAGAACCATTTAAACCCTTCCCAAAAAAAAAAAAAAAACTGACTTTATTGGGAGTAATTAATTCTTGTCTTGTTAATGATCACATTTTGGAAAATTGTTTCTTTTTAAGCGTTTTTCTTTTCTGTTTTTATGATGGAGTGGAGGATTCAATTTGGGTGAGTACTAAAATGGTATTTTGTTTTGATTCGGTTTATTATATGGATAGTTTTTGTTATTAAGTTTTTCAACTTGTCAAGGAATTTCTAGGCAAAAGTCACTGTTCTTTAACCCAATTGTAGCTTTTTTATGGAAAATAAGATTTTTTTTTTTTTTTTTTAGAAAAGAGATCGAAAATTTTAATCATGATGTTGAATGTTGACCCCAAATTACTTTGGCGCCATTCTGCATTACTATTTTTTATTCCATTCACTACATGGTTGATGGAAAGTTGATGCCATGATTTTTATTTTGAATAATGATAGCATGTTTTTTCCCCAAAAAACAAAAACAGAAAGTAATTGGATGTTTTATCAAATTCAAAGTTTTGGATTTTTTTTAAATGCATTTTAATTGATGTTGTCAAAAGTTCCCAACCACCCTCACTATATAGTTCATAAAGTTATATCTATTTTTTAAAAAAATTAAAAAATATTTTTTTGACTAAAATGGAAATTCCAAGATAATCTTAAAAATAAAAAAATTACCAATTTGGATGTAATAAAATATCTATATTTCTTTTGAAAAGACAAAACATCTATTATTATAAACAAAAAAAGTTATATTATTGTGCATATAACTGCACAAGGGAGATAAAATTGAGTTTTATAATGACTAAATTCTGGCCTTTCAAGATCTCCTCCAATCTTCGTTTTCACTAAAGCTTCTTCTGCTTGATACAATGATGGATTTATTATCGTTGTCAATCTTCTCCCGTTAAGTTTTAGAAATTATATATCTAAAATAATATATAAAGCACATAAAAACGTTAAAACAAAATACGAAAACACAACTTACTTTATATTAAAGTGGACAAAACTCATCACCAGTACTATAAACCAAGATCTAAGTGGTTTGTGCACTTGCAATTTTCTTGGAAAAATAAAGACTAAAATTATAAATAGACCCAAAAAAAAAAGGAAAAAGATAAAAGAAAAAACTCCTAGCTAGGTTAATGTTGGAATTTAAGTTAAAAAGAGAAAAATGAATAGAAAAGGGTGAGAAACTAGCACCTTTTTTTTCTATACAAACAACCTAACTTTAAAAACTAATTTAAACATGGGGAATGCTATGACAAGAAGTTCCAAAAGTTTTCATCCATGAGACCTATTTTATACAGCCAAAAGCCATTAGATGGACAGTCAATGGTCAAAATTACCCTTTTATAGAAACAAGAATAGATACAATCATATCTCTTACAACATTTTTTTTAATCAATATAATTGTAAAATTAAACACACTCGAAGTTAAAAGATTTTATTATTAATGAAACGTCGAAGATAATTTTTTATACATGTGGTGAAACTACTTTTGCATTACGTTAATTATTCTTCTTTACATGTCCAAAAGTTGAAAACAGAAAACTTCGAGGAAGACATCTATAACATATATATATATATATATACACATATATATATATATATAAAAAGTGAAAACAAGATTAGCACGGTGCTCTTAAGATGTTCGAAACTTGAAATATTTTGTCATTTTTTTACGAAATCTTTTTTCAATCTTTGAATGGAAACATTTTTTTTTTTTACTTTTTGAAACATTTAAAAAAATGTTTTTTTTCTTTTTTTCCAAAAAAAGGTTTTTTTTCCAAAATTTTTTATTTTTCTTCCAATAACTTTTTTTCTTTTAAATTTTCAAGTTTTTTTTAACACGTCTGGAGCGCGTGCTCCTCTCCTAGTAACAAGAAAAAGCAAAGAAAAATAGTAATTAAAAGGAAGGATTTAACGGAGCGATATGACCTGAAACAGCCGTCTTTTTAGATTCAAACTGGCTTTGTCCCTGGTTACCAACCAGACCAAAGTTTCGACCATGAGTCCATTCAAAATTTAGGACTCTTCTGGATGTAATTGTACATCATAAATGAAAACAACAATAATGACTATATGTGGTCCAAGGAAAAAAAAAAAAAAAAACATACAATACAATAACCATGTGTCGAACAAAAATTTCAGGGGTCCCTTACCTAAGACGATTTGGATAAGAATTTCATATTAAATCACCAAATACATCATCATGCTCATTCTTCTTGAACGAATATTCTTCTTTCCAAGCACGTTACATGAGTGTAAAGTTCAAAGAGCGTGAAAAGAAACTTCTTCCCATAGTCTTAACTTTTACATTTCTATACATGAAAAGTATAGGTTGATTGGCATTTGGTTTTGAACCAACCAATAAACAGTGTAAAGATCTCAATAGTTGCAGTAAAAAAATAAAAATTGTTATAGTATAAAGCTCTCATATGCTGCAGATTTTCAAACCAACGTTTTTAGTTATAACTGTTCTTCCAAACAACCTAGCAGTCCTGGAGCCACCTTCTGATACAAAAACGATTTCTCTAATTTTGCCTCAGTCAACTGTTTTTTATACTTTTTTTTAGTTTATCCTCCTAATCTTTTCTAATTATGATTTTATATGAGATTTTTTAGAAATATTTCGATTGTATCCTTAATTTTAACGTTTGACATTTCACATTTCAACCTAAATTTCTAAATAAACCAATAATTAACAACATGGTATATAAGTTCACAAATTTGGGTATGGTAAACCCAACTAAAAGTTGGTTTTTTTAGATTCAACATATACTAGGGTGTTTAGCTATTTCAGTTATAGCTTATTAGTTCTAACTTAAATCGTATAAAACTCTCACATGTTATATTATAAAGTAAAAATATGCTACAGTGTAAAACTCTCACGTACTACAGTATTTTTAGCTCCAACTCTAAGCTAGCTCCAACTCACTCCCCAAGCACGCCCTTATACATATGTATGCAAATAATTACAAAAAAAAAAAAAAGAATGTACAATTATTTTAGTTCATTCATGCCCTCTTCAAAAAATTCGTAGTCCAATATGAGTAAAGATGAAAATATTGATATCGATGGAAATATCGGCTCTTAAATTTTATGAAAAATATCGACAGAAACATTACTATTGATGGAAATTGACGTAAAATACAAAAAATCACCTTAAACCACTTTATTTTTAAATGACATTTTAAGAAACTATAAAATTATTAATAATACATAGTTTAAATGATCTTTTTATTTAAATTGCTAACTATGTGATGAATATGAAATAAAAATGATCATCATATGATTAATGATAAGAGCATGGTTTCATATTGCATAAATTAATTAAAAGTCAACTAATACAAATACTTTATATCTATAGTTTCATACAAGATAATAAAATATCTATACCACAAAAAGCTTCTAGGAGGTTTAAAAGTATTTGAAATACCATCTTGGTTCAAACAATATTGATATCAAGACATGAAGTTTGAATAATTTCTTATATATCTAAACATGTCATGCAAATATCTCTTGATCTCTACATACTACCTCGCTATGTACAACAAATTGTGAGTTAACCTAATTGTGCGAGCTTTGAGCTTTATCTGGAAACTGTGGAGGTGTATAGTTGAAGATCTCATATCTACCACGTTCACTATAAGGACAACCCTTGTTGTAATTGTTTGTGACTCTAAGATTAAAGTTGATATTTTGAATTACATGTCTCAATGTACGGAATAAATTAAAGGTAGTATTTATAGCATTGAAAAGTAAATTTAGACAAGACTATATTTAAAAAGTGAATAAAAATAACTAGAATTTATTTCAAAGTAATTTAAAAAATTATATATAAAGCTTGAATTTTTTTAATATTTTTTCAATATTTTTGTGGAAAATTTCCATATATTTTGTCATTTTATACTACAATTTTCGTTAAAATATCGATATTCGTTGAAATTTCTATAGAAATTTCTGGATATTTTGCAGAATGGATACGATCTCTGTTTTCATATCGGTACTTTAAAAACACAAAAATATTAGCAAAAATGTAAATTTTTCAATCTTTGGCCATGAGTAAAGGGAACAAAAAAAATACTATTAAATGACATAATTAACAATTTCTTACCATCCAATCCAAGGTAGGTCAATTGTCACCGACGAAAATCCAACAAAGAACAAATTGAAATAGTACCTAAAATGTTATTTTAACATTTCTCCTAAAAAATTAAGCTATACTTTTAACACTCCCTCTCATATGTAGGCTAGACCATGGACAATCGTGTAGGTAAATATCAATTAGAAAGCCCAACACGTGAATATATTCAGAACAAGCCCGAAACATATTAATGACCCATCACATGGTGACAATTCAAAAGGGATAAAGAAGGGATGAAGAGTGCAATTATAGGGGTTTAAACACAAGACCTTCTGTTCTAATCATGTAATGTTAGTATATTAATTCTCTCAAAAGCTTAAGTTGTTAAGAGATAGGCTAATAATAGCTTATATATTTTAACACAAAAAAAAAAAAAGGAGAAATAGTACAATTTAATACAAGCCATTACTTTTGACAACTCAAACGATTGAGTTGACCTTCCTTGTGTGCTACCTTTACTTGAAGGTAAAAGTTTGGCTCCATGGCCCTACTGTTTTGACAAAGGTGTCATAATTGAATGTTAATTTAATAAAAATCTTATGTGCTAAGTTCATTTCATTTCTAACTTTTTCATTGTTTTGTCAAGAAGAAACATTAATCCTATCAAAAAAAAAAAAAAAAAAAGAGAAAGAGAGAGGGGCACAATTATAGTAGGTCAAATTTTGGAATTCTGTCTGAAACCTTTATTTTTTGTTACTTTTCTTGTTTGAAAAGCACAATAAGATAACACGGTTTGCCGACCTCGACCCCTATCAATACATGTATTCAAACTTAATTTTGTCACGAGTTAAATATAATAAGATTACAAACATAACTTTACTTATATTTGAAGTCATTGTTTTCTCTTAAAAGAATTGATAAAATGCATGGTGGACCTTACATTTTGTGAAATCCATTTATATCAAAAGGGAAATAAAATACGAAAAAAATATATATATCTAGCTTCTAATAACATGTCATATATTAGAGTGACCTTCATAAAATAAAAGAATAAATAAATAGAAGGGATGAGGTCGTTCAATGAATTCGTTATAGGAGTTCCTGTGCATATATAATCCGGATGACCTTTTTTATTCTTTTATATATATATATATATGTATATGTATATATGCATATCTATAATGTAGAGTATAATATATAATATATACACTTACTATTATTATTTGAAAAGGACTGAATAATTTAAGTGATTTCATGGCAAAGTTTATTTTTGTCAATGAATCATTAAAATTCTTAAATTATAAAGTTTTCAAAAAATAGTTTGAGGGTTCGAGTCACCCTTAACTCTCACTCAAAAGTAAGTGACATTTCCTCTCCTTTTACATAAAAATAAATATATATATATATATATATACACGCGGCCAAGTAATGCAACCCATACGCTAACGCATATACACACATGCGACATCTATGGAAGGTCGACAATATTATTGTTGTTGTTGTTGTTGTCATCAAAAATAATATTATTCTTTTCTTTTTCTCAATGAGTAGTTTTTATTGTTCCTTTGCTGTTAGTTGGTACATATGATACACCCATATGCCACTATTTTTGCTTATATCAATTCAAGTCCGTCCATTGACCTTATTTTCAATACGTATACAACAATATCAAAATATAATACCATTAACTAATCAGTTATTCTATTCCTTTTTTTTATATGGAAATAAATTGTTCATTTTAGCGAAATGTCACAGCAAAACCGTCGCCAGAATCAGAGGTTGACACATTGGACTGATCTTAGACAGATCCATGTGATAATCACTTTTTAAAAGTGAGATTTAAATATAATATTATAGACTTAAGTTGCAATTAATTGCTGATTCTTGATAGTTTAGTTATGCTTCCTGCTTGTTCCTTGCTTGGTTTCTAATAAATTGTCACTTTTTTCGTTTCTCAATATTTTATAGCATCCTTTTCTATTACGTCTTCTTCTTCTCTTTTTTTTTATTTTTTTATTAAACCATTTCTTTTAAATATATTACTAAGGACTGATACCCTTTGTCGGATTATAAATCGACTTGGCTTCCAAGAATAATTGCTTGTCTATGTCTAGGGACTTTTTTTTTTTGTTCTAGATTTAGACTTTAGGTACTCCTACTAGAATGGTTGTTTGGCAAACGCAGTTGCAGTCCATAATAATTAATTTGTAGTTCAAACTACATTTAATGACCTATAATAGAATAGTTTTTAAATATTAGATTTAGTCAAAATCACATAAATAAGAAAAATTATATGAAAACAAATAAATGGCATGTTTTCGTACATTATCCTACATTGTTTAGGGGTAGGTTAATAGTATGAGAGTACTTTATATATAGAAAATATTTCTAATCAGGTATTTAGACTAGTCAAAGCACTCAAAACATCTTTTGATTTTTTATTATATCATTCAACACGTAATTTGTTTTAGTGTAACACTTAATAAATGTGATCCAACACTTGTAAAATTAAGAGTCACACTTAAGCAAATTGCTTATTATATAGGATCATACGAATGATGTTACAATTGCAAATAAAAAAGTTTATAATTGATGTCATATTGGTCAGATGTCGAATTCAAGATTTTACACGTGTGCCCTAATATATATATATATATATATATATATATGTGTGTGTGTGTATAAAAGTATGAGTGGTCTAGCCTTTTTCAAATTAAATAAAACTTAGGGACGAAGCAATATCTAATAAATAGATGGGAATTGGACAAAACTTTTTTCCTGATCTCCTGAACCAAGAAGATGTGGAGCCCTTTGTCACATGTCCAAAACATTAGCCAATCTATACATATTGTTAGGGTTTACATTTTTTGTTGTCATATTTGACAACATTATTCAAGAGATTCAAATTCAAATGAAAAGGAATCAATACGATGTATGATTTAATTCTGAAACTGTTCAAATCAGAGATAAAGTAGTCCAACTACAATTCAAATAGGAATAAGGATAAAGTATTGAAAAGAAGATCCCAGTTCAAATTGGATTTAACCTTAAATTTTGAAGAGGATTCATTTTTTTATTCTTTTAAAAGGAGGAGATTGCAATTTTACTTCAAAGATGATTTAGGGAAAGATTTTCTAGAAGATTTAAATCAAAAATCACAACAAAAATTGTCTAGATACACTTGAGAAAATTGGATCAAGATTTCATCATATGAGGTCATTTTGAAGTTACTACTTCAGATGAAGACTTCAAATTTCAAATGACCAATCTAGGTTCAAATTGAGATTCTAGAAGGAGCTCTATATAAACCTCACTTTCTAGAGTGTTTAGCACATCCAGAGAGCTTGGTCTTCACGAAGGTTTTTAGAGCAAAGTCTTAGCATTCTTCAAGAGAAGAAGTTAAAGTTTTCGAAAGAAAACACTCTACATACGAAAGGGACTCTATACATGCAAAATTAGAAGACAAGTGGTGTTTGCTAGATAGATCTATCTAAGAGTTGCATCTCAGAGGCGACAGTATAAAGAGGTAGTCTAGATGTTGTACAAGGCCATTGATGAGAAGGCTTAACATGTTGTCTTTCTTGGGTGGTCTCATCCCACACAAACTGATGATGATGGAAAAAAAAAAAAAACTTTGAAGCCTGAAAAGAATTCGTCCATTAAGGAAGAACTATTGGCAAATATCAATTCTAAAGTATTAAATGCTATTTTCAATGCGATTGATGCCAATCAAGTCAAGCTTATCTTAACCTGTGAATCTACAAAGGAGGCTTGGAATATCTTGCAAACTACTCATGAAGTAACCTAGTTGTCAAATTTTTAAAACTCCAGATGCTTGCCACCAGGTTTAAGAATCTTAAAATGCATAAGAATGAGACAATTCCTGACTTTAATGCTAAAATGGGCTACATAGCCAACGAAGCCTTTACTCTTAGAGAAAAATATTCTGTAACGCCTTAACCCCCCATTGGGTCCACCTGATGAGACCCCTAGCATAGTTAGGTCTTATACTTATTACTTACACGTATTGTCCCCTTTTGGGCACCTAGCGGCCCTAAGGGATTTTTTTGCATCCCTTAACACTTGAACCCAAGACCTTTCTATTTATAAGGTTCTCAAGTCAAATGTTGGTACCAATTGAACTTCAAGATCAATTGGGCACGTTTTTATGCAACACCTCAACCCCCAATAGGGTCCACCTGATGGTATCGAGTCTTGTACTCGTTACTCATACGTACTATCTCCTTTGGACACCTAGCGGCCCTCAGGGATTTCTTCGCATCTCCTAACACTTGAACCCTACTTATAAGATTCTTAAGTCAAATATTGGTACCAATTAACTTTCACCCAACACTTGAACCCAAGACCTTCCTAATTATAAGGTTCTTAAGTCAAATGTTAGTGCCAATTGATCTTAAAAATAAATTAACACCAATATTTGACTTAAGAACCTTATAAGTAGAGAGGTCTTAGGTTTACGTGTTATGGGATGCGAAGAAATCCCTACGAGTCACTAGGTGCCTAAAGGGAACAGTATATATGAGTAACGAGTATAAAACCTGACATACCAAGGGTCCTGTCAGGTAGACCATAGGGGTTTGAGGCGTTACACTAATACCAAGCTGGTTAGAAAAATGCTAAGATCACTACCGGAGAGGTTCTTCTACAAAGTCACTGCAATTGAAAAAGCCCGTGATATTGAATCAATGAAACAGGATGAATTGATATGGTCCCTACCAACCTTCAAGATGAATCTGAAGCAAAATAAGCAAGCAAAAAGTATAGCATTTCAAGCCAATGTTCAAAAGCCCATTGAAGAATATGATCGCAATGAGATTGATGATATCGATGATTCTCTTGCTTCGTTAACCAAGAATTTTAACAAAATTCAAGAAGCTCTTTTCAAGTATGATATGTTTTCTCACACATATACTTGGATCATATTGTTATGCTCCTGATAGTTTTAGATTTGACCTATGTACAAGTTATGACAATTTAAAAATAGTCCATATTCAAAAGACAAAAAATAAGTGTTATTTCTCACCAAAAAGATTTTTTTATTCGTGTTTAGGTGCATCATGTTTAGTTTCTACATTTTAGATCTTGTTATTTGCATTCACATGTTCACACTATGTTTCATTGTGCTTTCTTTTATTTGATATTTGGTTGGACTATTGCTCCTTAGATTCTTGTCAAAAAAAAAGGAGAAAGGGAACATTCTTTTAGTTTGTGGTGTTTGCAGGTACAAGATATGAGAATAATATGCATAGTGTAAGGAGAGCAAGATGAAAAGTACAGATCAACTTTTACAGTCACAATGTTGCACCAAGGATACAACGCCTTTTGCAACATCAATCACAGTGTTGCACCGAAATTACAACACCTTCTGCAACTTCAGTCACTAAAGTTACCAAGGGACAAATGTGCGACTTTTACAGGCAAAATTGAAGGAATTTCAGCTGAAATAACTGTAGCTTGCATAAATGGATACAATAATCTTACTTTGGCTATTGTTTTGCCAAAAAGGGGGAGTATTTGGCGTTGTGTTTGGTTCATATATTTCTTGAATATGTTTCTTGAATAATATGTTTTTCATACTCCTACTGTACTCGTGCAGCATATAAGGTGTTTTGCCAAAAAATGCTAAAGGGGGGGATTGTTAGGGTTTACGTTTTATGTTGGCATATTTGGCTTCAAGAAATTCAAATTCAATTGAAAAAGAATCTGCACAGTATCTTGAAGATCTAATTCTAAAATTGTTCAAATCAGAGATAAAGTAGTCCACCTACAATTCAAACAGGAGATAAAGATAAAGTTTTGAAAAGAATATCCTAGTTCAATTTGGATTCAACATTAAAATTTGAAGAGGTTTCGTTTTTTTATTCCTTTGGAAGGAGGAGATTACGATTTACTTGAAGGATGATTTATAGTGATTTTTAGAAGATTTAAATCAAGAATCGTAGCAAAATCGTCTAGATACACTTGAAAAAATCGGATCAAGATTTTATCAGATGAGGTTGTTTCAAAATCGCGACTTCAGATAACGACTTCGAATTTCAAATGACCAATTTGAGATTCTGAAAAGAGCTCTATATAAACCTCACTCTCTAAAGTGTTTAGCACGTCTAGAGAGCTTGGTTTTCACGAAGGTTTTTAGAGCAAAGTCTTAGCATTCTTCGGGAAAAGAAGTTGAAGTTTTTGGGAGCCACTCTCCACACGGAAGAGATTCCACACATGTAGAATTAGAAGATAAGTGGTGCTCGTTGGAGAAATCCATCTAAGAGTTTTGCATCTTAGAGACGACAATCGAAAGAGGGAGTCTTGATGTTGTATAAGTTCAATTAGTAATTGTAACGTTTCCAGTCTTAGTGGGATTATTCAATAGTTGAATGCAGCCGTAAGAACATAAGTTTAACGACCGAACCTCGATAACAATTACATGTGTTTTTCATTTACTTTTTGTCTTTAATAAATCTAATTAACCTAAAGTTAATTAAATTTGATGAGCACTGAAAACCGGATCTTTCATGTATGATGATCCAAGATTGTACGGAATGAGTTCATTGAACAGTGTTCGATTTCAGGACCTAAAGTTAAACATAAAGGAGCATATTCTATCAACAAAACATGAATAACTCAATATAGGACTAGATCTTTGAAAGCTGGGCACACCGGCACAGACAAGCTCTGACGAGTATCATCAAATGAGAAGGTTACACACACACCCAAAAAAATGGTCAGAAAGAAACAAAACAAGAAAAGCTGACAAAATTGAGTTTCCCATGTGCTTGAATGGCTATTATTCAGAAAGGGAAAGAATATATGTGAAAATAACAAATTGACAGTGCTCAACATTAAAGAGGTCTTTGGGAGAAGGTTTTAGACTATAAAATTTGATATTAAAATATATAAAAATTTTATACTGTAACATGTTTAACAACCCTCTTAAATATCAGATAAATACATATATGGTATGTCAATGGTAGCTATTCATAAATTAGACTTCTGCATCATAATTTGTTAACCTTCAATAATCCTATAATCATCTTAAAATTATAATAGCAAGTAAATCTAATGAAATCTTATTGAAAATATAAACAGTTCACAAATGTTGGTTATCATAACCTTACTTGATGATTCCATTCTTTCTATGTACATATGATATTGTGGGTAGCTTTCAAATTTAACCTCTATTGTGCAATTCTATTAAAACCGTTGGTTTTAACTAATAAATAATATAAACCTCTCAGTAATTATAAGTCAAAAATACAAAAGTGTTATAGTGTAAAACTCTCATATATTATAATTTTTAAATTAATATTTTCAGTTTTAATTGTTTTCTTAAGCACCTATAAACCATGACTAAAATGGTGTTTAAAAAATAAATTAAAACTAAAGACGGAGTTTTAATAACATATTTTTATTTTATAATATAATAAATAAAAATTTTATATTATTTGAGTCATATTGTCAAACAAATTCTGTAGAAGTGACAGAAACAAAAAAGTCAATAATTATGTCGGCTAGATAAAAAAATCAACTAAAATTAATGCTCTTCAGCTGTACGTGAGTTTGAAATTGTGCGTTGATGTCATAACGTTTGTCGTTTGACCAGTCTGCTCAGCCTTATATTTTATATTATTTATTAATTTATTTTTGCCGAGCGGTGAAGACTCGGGCCTAGGGGCGGCAATGGTGTTCGTTGTCGTATTGGTGTCGACATATTTACAACATAATATATTTAGCTTGAATATAAACACAACATGATTAATAAACGTATCAAAAATATAAATACGAACACGACACGTCTATAGCAGGTGTAACACGACACGACACTTTTAACACGATTATTAAACGTGCCGTGTCGGGTTGACACGATAACAACACGCATATGACACGTTTATGACCCAATTAACTAAAAATTAAACAAAATTAAAAAAAAGCAAAAAAAATAACAAAAACACAATATCTAATTAATACTAACCTATTATAAATATTTCAAATATTTTTATTTTTAAGTTTAAATGTGTTATAAACTGACAGGTCGTGTCGTGTCGTGTCAACATGTTTACGGCCCGTTTAATTAAGCATGTTAAAGCGTGTTTAGCGTGTTAGCAAGAATCTAGCCCGTTTATTTTTGTGTTATTCGTGCTAACCTATTTATGACACAATTAATAAACGTGTGGTCTAAACCTATTTATTTTATGTTATTTTTGTATCGTATTATCGTGTCGTATTTAAATTGTCGACCTTAGACTCCGCCTATTTAATTTGTCTCTCAACTTGTCAACTTGACAACTTGTCTCTGCTCTCATTCATGTTCTATGGACAGTAAACTTGCTAGCTTTTCCACTTGGCGTACTATTTTGGTTGTTATTGCATGATGTTTCTAGAATTATTCTTGATTGAGAAAATTCATAATATTGGGTTGCTATTGTTAGCTTTCAAGCGTACGTAAAAATCACATCAATTTTTTTTTAAAAAAAAAGCAAAACTGACAGAAATTAACTTAAAATAAAATGACATCACTATTTAAAAAGAAATTTAAAAAGTAGGCAAAACTATTAGAGATTGGCTCACAACGAATTTCTATATATATATATATTTTTTTTTTTTCATGCCTGTAAGGTAGCATTCTTTTTCTTTTCCCTTCCATGTGCCAGTGTTTTAACATGTCAAATCAGACCTTGCCACGTAGTAGAGTTTGCCTTTAATCAAATGCATATGTAATCGTGAGAAGTCGAAGATACTATTTAAAGCAAAAGACCATAAAGATGTTCACATGCAAATCTACCCATGAGAACAGACTTGAACTACGAATATGTATGTTGAATTCAGACCCATTTCGGGCACCCAAATTTAGGCCCAACTTTAGAGCGCTTCAGGGATTCCAAACTTTGAAGCCCAACCTAGCATGTAAAAAACACATTGACAAACTTCAACATCGTTCTTGTGAGATGTCATCATAAGAAAGAGCTAAATTGGAGGCTTATCTATAACTTAAAAGAAGTAAATTAGAGGGCATATTTAAAGTATTACTCGAGAAAATTACCCCTTATGTCACTTTATTTTCATTTATTTTTACTTTATTTTCATCTATTTTTCTATGCTACAAAAAATAAAACTTGAAAAAACTTATACCACTCTGTTTGTTGCGTAAGATCCTTCATGGCCGAAGAAGCTCGACCTCAGATCTCTGATGAAGCTCTGGCCTAGCCAAGCTCAACCTTGAATCCGCATCGCCATATCCGGTGAGACGAAAACGACTCCTTCACAGTGGGGCGATTGCAACCATAGATCTTACGTCGCCGAGATTCATCCGATCTCATCTCCGTTTTATCTTCCTAAATGCTCCAACTATCCTCAACTTCGTAGAGTAGCATTAACTTCCCTCTTCTTTTCTGGGCGCAACATACAACCACACAAATAGAATGATCTAAACCAAGTTAGTCACTGATAAATATCTATAAAGTTTGTGTTATGATTTTGCAGGCCATGTTCTTAAGCAATTGGGCGTCTTATTTGATATGATGGAGTTGGTCATGTTCTTTGTTTTTTAAACTTTGGTCTAGGTAGAGACGTCAACTCCCGGCCCAGCCCTACCCGACCAATATAAATTGTGCCCAAACATGCTTTGTGCCGTGCGTTAGCTAGCCAATTTATTTTATCGTGCCGTGTTGGACTGTGCTTGTTTTTATCTATAGCTCCAAGCCCAATCTATAGCCAATTTATATTTGTGCCATACCCTTAACATGGTCGTATTTTAATTATACTTTAAAACGAAATTATAGGTAAACAAGAAACATAAGTATTAGATACAATTAAAATTATAACTGATAACGAAATAAAATATAAAAAAATTCAAATAAGATAAGGTCTTGTTTAGTATACTTTTCAAAAGAAAATTGTTAGAAGCACATAATAAAAAACGCAATAATATCGTGCCATTGTCGTACCACTTATCGTGCATGTGTCGTACCCTTAATATGTTTCATGCCCAAAAGTCGTGTCAAGTCTAACTCATTTAATAACCATGCTGGGCTAGGCCTTTTTGATAGTCTTGTAGTGTCGTGTCATGCCTAATTTTTAGTATGTCATGCCCGTGTCAACCTACAAGGCCCGGCCCATTATGACATCTCTAAGTCTAGGCTTGGCCTCTTTTTTTTTTATTTATAATTTGCTTGGTATGAAATCATGATTCTGGCATAGGTATGCAAAAGGAGACTTTGAGTTTAAAATTTTCTTTTTTTGCTGCTGTTAAAATCCTCCTTTTTAATTGTTTAGTTTGGGCATATAAAATGGTGATGATTGTTTCTCAGTGTAATGCTTAAGAAAATTTATTAACCTAAATCCAAAACTTTTTGGATTTAATTAATGAATTTTATTGATAAATTGTATTTTCACAAATTACGATAAAGTGTAAATCATATGTGGACAATGTTAATATGTATTTTGTCTGTGAATTTTGTGCAACTCAGGGTATTATTAATAAACAAATTTTTGTGAGTTAAATACTCAAAAATTCACAAAAATTTGTGAATAATATCCTTAAAACAAAATTTAAATCACAATTGATTACAATATTGTAGTATAAATTAATAAATGATAAAAGTGTTAATTAAAGTAGAAAAGCATGCCATAATATAAAACAGTATAAAAATGGTTCACTACCAGTCAGTTAAACTAGTAAGAGATTTTGAATCCATAACACATCGGTTGATGAAACACAATATAGAAAGGCACATAGAGGTAAAAGGTACATAGTGCAGTGTAAGTACACCGTTTAAGCAAAAACAAATATATATGAGATACTATGTTGGAATTAAAAAAGTTGGTTAAAAAGTAAGTTAGTATATTTTAGACTGTTTAAATGCATGTTTCTTCAGTTTTACACTAACAATATAAGAAAAATGCAGTACAATATAAAATTATATTGCGTAAAAAGTTTGTGGGACCCATCCAAGGGACACCTAAAGGGTAGAAAATGAGCCACCTTTTCCCTTTTGTTGCACCAGTTTCTAGCATACAAATAAGTCAAAATTGTACCACAAAAATTCAAAAGAGATGACAATGAATGATGAGTCATCAATTGGTAATAAATTACACATAGAATATGATCTTATCCATGCAAAATTTAGAACCAAAAACTACTTTACCTCTCCATTAGGTGTAGCAGCCCTAGAAGCTCCATATTCCAATTTTCTTTGCTCAAAAAAAGGCAAAATCCACCACCAAATTAAGAGTAAGGATCAATACTAAGAGCTAAGTTCAAGGAAAGGCCATTTTATAAGGTAAATCCTATACTTTCTCTATGTGTTACTAGGGTTTACTTTGGGTTTGAAGGGAAACTTGATGTGGGTTTTCTTGCCATGGTTTATGCTTAGGAAGATTGGCAAAAAATAAAGCTTTGTGGAGGTTCATAAGCTCACAAATCCTTTGGTAAAATAGATTAACATTCTATTTTCAAATTTGCTGTTGTGATGTATTTTATGTATGTCTATGTTGAAGGAAGGCTAGGAATTAAGGTTATGTACTTAAAAATAAATGTGGACTAAAAACTATACAAATTATAAAGTTTAGGTGATTTTCAAAGAAATGAAATTTTAACATATTTTAACGTAATTGATTTTCTAAGATAGATTTAAAAAATTGTACAATACAGTGAGATGTACAATTTCTATAAAAATGGTTTTCTATAAATTTAAAAGGACTAAATTGAAAAGATTTATTCAAACTCAACAAATTTAAAAAATGGTAGAAAACTCCACTATGCAGTGAGAAATTTTAGTAAAGTTAAAACATGAAAGTTGTAGATCTCGATGAAACTATTATCATTTGTAGACGGCTTGTCAAAATTCCATATGATTCATGATATAAATTTTACAAATTTTTATCACAAAGAAAAAGAAAAAAAATAGAACTAGGAATTTTGGAGAATTTTAATCCTTGTAAAAAATTGAGGTGAACTGCATAAAATAATCGTTTTTTGTTCTAGGGTCAAAATCGTCAAATTTTTTATAATCTGGGTTAAAATCGTAAAGTTTTGTTAAAATGAGCTTTTGTCGCAAAAAGAAAATTGACATCTCAATTTCTTACCCCACTGTCAATAAGTAACATTTGTGAAGAATTAGCAAAAAGAGGCCCAAAAAGTTTAATAAGACCCATTGAGAGCAAAAAAGTCATTTTTTACAAAACGACCCAAACGGACCACGAAACTTCCGAAATAGAAAAAGTGCTTTAGTGAAAATTTTTCCATATTCCTTTAGTAACAGTAAGACATTGTGAATCAAGAGGAATAAGTTTTGTAGTGCTCAGGTTTTTAAACCAAGTAATGACCTAATTCAGTTACCGTTTACATCTTGTTATCGACATTTAATTCGATAATAGTAAGTTAGCTAATGATGATAAATTGTTTAAGTAGGACACTTAGATAGATAGCAAAGGAACGGGAAATTGATTGATGTTGTGCCATCCCAAGGAAGTTTAAATCCCACCTACAGTGTGGAGTAACATGTTATTTAAATCATTTAGAGAGATGCATTTGTTATGCACTTATTTTAAGTCAATAACACATCATGTATGGTATGACAACTTAAATTAATGGACTAGTAAACTAATTCAGGAACCAAGACTAATTCACCAACAAAGTGAAAGAGTATCGTACCAGCTTACGACTCAAGGGGAGTCACAAGTTGTGTTACGGTCTCAATGTTACGATAATCCATACATGCATATGGTACGAACACATAGGTTCTAATTAAGCTAAGAATATGGAAAGAATAATCAGTGTTTATAAACAAGCATAAACGGATCATGCATATAAGTAGAATATATTTGTGGGCTATTTTGGATATACTGAGCAATAGCTCATATATATAGTTATTTCATGCTGTAAAAAATTTAAACAAGAGGTCAAAATAGAATCATTGTTGAGCTGGCACAATACATGAACAAATGTATAAGCAAGGGTGTGGATACCACCACAAGAAAATTTTCACTATGTATGTATTAAATTTGAAACATGTAGTAAAAGAAATATTAAGTATGAGGTGTGAATGTGATGTGATATAAGTTAAATATGAAAACTAAGCTGTTTTAGAAAATGTAATAATTATATATAAGAAAAAAGAATAGTTTTATATATATTTATATGTGTATAAAAAAATATTTCTTAATTTTTATAGTTAAGTAAGTAAATAAGTAAAGTATTTAAAGAACGACTCCTAAAGATTCAAGTTATTACACTCAATGGGCCTCAAACTCTATAAAAGCATGTCAGAAAATGTACGGCTTAGTTTGGAAAGTTAGTTGGAACTTTAAGTTTTAACTTACTATAGTACAAAGCCCTCATATGCTATAACATAAAGCTTTAATATGCTACGGTGTTTAAGTTCAACTTTATTTTCAAACACTCTAGTATTGTTTTGACTTTTCAAAAAAGCAGAAACTGGAAAGGAGAGAGAAAAAGAGAGATTTTTTTTTTGTCACATTTTTTGTACCTTGAAAGGATATACAAAATGTCTCGAAGATATATGTAGTATGTCCCAAAAGGAACTGCACCATGTCCCTGAGGGACATGAAAAATATCTAGATAGAACATGTCCTTAAGGAACACACAAAATATCCCGGAGGGAGAGGGACAACACAACATGTCCCAAACGGATATAAAAAAAATCCTGAAAGGACATACAACATACTATGAATGAACATGTAACATGTCTTGAAAGGACACAAAAAATATTTCAAAGGGACAAATAACATGTCCCAATGAGACATACACCAAGTTTGTAGTATAAAAACTTTTTATATTTTGTAATATAAATAAAAATTGTCTAAAAAATAGTGCATTGCTCTATTTACTCAATGTTTTATTTACTTCAAATATTTTAAAACATATTATTTGTTTTCTCAAGTCTCAAAAGAATACTATTTACTATAGTTTCTACTTTCCAATATCAAAGACTCAAACCGTAAGCCCAAGCATTTTTATGTTCATTAGGCAACCACCGCTCATTTAGTGCCATTATAACACTCTTCATATCGTCTCACTCTAAATAAGCAATTCATTCCCTGAGGCAGTCGCCATTTTTAAAACCTTTTTTTTCTTGAGAGAGAGAGAGAGAGAGAGAGAGAGAGATTTTCTGTCCAAAAAGAAAGACCTAGATTCCAAAGTCTTCTCCCCCTACAGCAGATGCTTTACAAAATTTGAATCTTTTGCCTTTAGTAACCTTCAATTACTCAGACTATCATTCTCAACAACAATTCAACATGAACTTTCTACTTCCATATACGACACTTTTGAAATGGTTAAACTAAAATCTTGCTCTTGGAATACTAGATTCTTTGCGCGTAATGAAATTTGACACTTTTTTCACCTTTGACGCGAAGACAATCAAATTGTTTGGATTGTTTGTAATCGGAGAAAATACAAAAAGTATCCTTTGTGTTTTAGCCAAATATAACATTTGCCTTTAGATTTTTAAAAGTTTAAAAAGTATCCCTTATGTTTTTTAAATCATCCAAAAACTATTCTTTTTTAACTTTTAATAAAATACATCATTTAAAAAGACAAATATACCCTTAAACATAAAGGACGAGGGTCTCAGTGAAACTACAACCAAAACCTAATATTTAGAGAGTGAAAAAGTAAAATCAACTTGTGATCAATTCTGTATTAGCCAATATCTTTTGATATATACTTGTGATATTAAAATTCTATGTGGAAATATATTTTGTATTGAAAAGTAAAACAAAGTTGTTAGAAATATCCAGTACAACTAACGTAACCAAATAATACTATGTTTTCATTCTTCTTTTTTAAAAAAAGTTTCACTTTCTTCTTCAAATGAAAAAAAAAAAAAACTTACATCCTTCAAAAAACATTCAAATAGTTTTTTAAAATTTCATTCATATTGATGGTGAATCTAAAAGAGGGGTTTAAAAGTTAGCATAATCCAACAAATATCTTCGATTGTGTTCGTACTTCAAGGACGGTTTGGTCATTTAAATAAAAGTAAAGTAAAAAAGTTAAAAAAATAGATGGTTTTTGTATAGTTTCAAAAACATAAATGAAACTTTTTTGGGCTGTTTGGTATTGTTTTTGAAATAGGTAAAAATATTTTTGTTTTAAAAAATAAAAATTTTTTGAGAATTGTGCTTAGAGTGTTTTTAAAATTTTTACTTTGAAAAACGTACGAAAACATTTTCAAAAATCTTGAGAACAAAAAACAAACGGTTGTTTATATTTTAAAAAACTCAAAGATAAATGTTGAATTTAGCTAAAAGTTAGAGATACTTTTGGTATTTTCTCCTAATCCGTGTATCCATTAATTTGTAATCAAATTCTTGAATTACGGCATTATGATTAAGGCAACTTTCTTTCCTTAGACCTCCAATCAATAGAAAAGACCTAGGGGTGGAATTGAATAGAGGCCAAAAAAGAAAAGGAAAAAAAAACACAAACAGATAAAAGTCAACACAAATTCAAATAAATAAAAGACGACCTTCTTGGGGCAGGAATAGTAAATGTAGCAACAAATTGTTTTTTCTTTTTTCTTGGAATTGGGATCATGGATGG
This sequence comes from Artocarpus hirsutus, assembly GCA_946598075.1. NCBI lineage: Eukaryota > Viridiplantae > Streptophyta > Magnoliopsida > Rosales > Moraceae > Artocarpus > Artocarpus hirsutus. Next base: position 76,997 of record CAMOHE010053604.1, read on the forward strand.
TTCCGGTGGCAGGATAAAGCCACAGCAAAAGGTAATGTTGTTACATACATACATACCCATTATAGATAAAATTAAATATATATATATATATATATATATATATATAAACTCCTCTCCCTGTCTCTCTCTAGACCACCAAAGGTGAGGCAAGTTTGTTATTTTTGTTTTAATATATTATCCAAATGCAATTATATACATTCTATATATAGAGCTGTTGTGGTAGTAGGCATTTTTTTTTTGCAACCTATAGCCACTCTTCCTCAAATCTTGATTATCAAAAGCTACTAAATCCATGTATATAAAAGGAAAAATCCCTATTCGCCACTGTTCAACTTTCGGTGATTTTGACCTTTCTAAGGAAACGCCAACTCCTGACATTTTTATATATACACATAAAATGATTAAAGAACAATATATGTTACAGTTGATGATGCATTTGAATTATCCTGCTTATTCGAATTAAAAGTACTGTAATAATTTAAATTTTATAAGATAAAATATTATAATAAAAATTATTTGATTTAAAATTTTTTAGTTAATACGGATAAACTAAGCATCATTTCCATACGTGATCTAAACATTACAACAAAACATTACGTTAATTAGTTCTAAGACTAATTTTGGGTTGGATGGGTATTTTGACAAGAAAGTCTAATCATACAGTTCCATCTAGACCGTAAATGTCGATGGCATCAAAGAGTCAAAATCAATCAAACACTTACACTGGGACTTAGGGTCCACCTCTTGCAAGCGTAACCACCAATGTAGTGATTTTAATTTATGAGGACAAATCACGTGCTTTTCCCTCCGCTTGTTCGCCTCTCGTAGGTGGAAACACTATATTGTGTGTTTCATTTCTATATCAAAATGGATTACTTTAGATACATGCATACACTATTAATTACGATCAATCTTCAGATGATGTTTTAGCAAAAAAAAAAAAAAAAGAAGAAGAGAGAAATAGGGACTTTTCCTGTGGAAGCTTCGTTAATGTCACAAGTTCTAAAATTATTAGATTTTATTAAAATCAATATTTTACAGATATGATGGTTAAAAAATAAATAACCACCGATTAGTTTTTTTTTTTGTTGGTTCTTAACAGAAACATTGTAAAAAAAAAAGGGTTATCTATAGAACATTTTTTTAGAAAGTTAATTTATTATGGTTTATATGATGAGAACTAAGGGAAAGCTAATCTCATTCAATCATCAAAATTATTGTTTTGTCCATTAGTTTGAATTGTGTTGATTTGAACTGAAAAAGTTAAACATTAATCTGAATTGATTTTTGGAAGTACAATTAAGGATAAACTTGAAAAGAAAATGACATCAAAGTAAATGAGCTGAATTTTATTATTTAAACATGGTTTGAATTGCAAATTTAAAGTAGACACTTTAACTTGAGCAGAATAATCCATATTATTGACATGGCAAACACCAGTACTCAAGTTGCTCATCATTCAAGCTAAGTTGAGCCGTCCAAAATGATGTACCAGAGTCTGGTGAGAAGGCAGCTACTAGATAGTACTAGTCATGCTAATTAAGAAAGCGGATACTAGATAGTAGTAGTCATGCCAATTAAGTTAACGTAGCACATTTAATGATGAATCCGTCAGGTACTTTCTCACATGCACTTTAGTCAACAAGCAGTGTTGTTTGGTGTCAAATGAGAACTTAGCCGCTCTCTTTCTAAGAAAAAGACTAGGACTCTTAAAAGAAAGGGAAAATTCAACAAGGATATGGTTATAGGAACAGTCTAGTGTGACGGTAAGTCCACTTTTGTGGTTTTGGTCTTAGGCCCAATGTCAAAGATTGCTTAATTATGAAGCATTTTGCTTCTTAGTTAAGAGTTTGAAAACAGTTAACAAAATAAGTTCTTTAGAGCTTTCATACACGGTGACCGACTTGCAACTAGTATTGTTAACCGACTATTATCGCTTATAAATAGAGGTGATAGCTGTGAAGAAGTAGCATCTCATCTTGAGTGCGAAAAAATAGGGACAGAAAGAGAGAGAGTATTAGAGAGAGAAAATTAAGAGGTTTTTTCTAAATACTTGTGTCTTTTTTTGGTTAGAGAGGGTGTTTTCTCCTATTACAAGAGAGAGAATATTGTCATTTGTGCTCTCTTTATTTTAGAGAGAAATTGTTGTATCTTTTTGCTATAGTGAAATCCTTCTACAATTTGTTTATCATTTTGTCTCAATTTATTTTGGGGAATTTTTTTTCGCATAAAATTCTCATTTTTATAGTTTCTACTTCAGTTGTAATTGGGTGTCTCGTACAACAATGCCCTAACATCTAGCAATAAATTTACACCCTATTTTTATCAAAATGTGTAGAGTTTGAATACCTTTGCTCAAAATTAAAAAAAAAAAAGATTAAATCATTTGCACCTTCTAAATTTGGACTAATTAGCATTGTTGCAACAATACAAGTTTAGTTTGATAAGTTAATTGGAATTAATAAATGTCAAATATTATAGTGTAAACCCCTTATATACTACACTGAAAAGTAAAAATTTACTATAATATAAAGCTTTCACATACTACAATGTTTAAATTCTAAGTTTGTTTCCAAACACTCTCACAAGTCATTGCACCTCTTTTATTGATAGGCTTTGAAAAATGAGTCAATGACCGTTAAATGATGATGCAAGATAATTATATTCGAAAAAGATTATCTAAAAACTTCTCTCCATCAAGATCCGAGGTTAATTAAAAAAAAAGAATATTGCACAAGAAAATTGATTTAAAAAGTCATTTGTTTTGCAAACAAAGAAACTTAAAGACAAAAGATCAAATGCGTGCGAAAAAAAAAAAAGATTCAACCTCATAAACCTTTAATATTTAGTCTCATAATTATTGTAATTAAAAAGCTAATTAATCCACACCAATTATGCACCCAATATTATTCTATTACATGGTCATAACGTAATAATAAATTTACACCCGACTTCATTAAAACATGAAAAGCTTGAATCCCTACAATCAAATTCAAAAAATATTAATTTATTAGACACCCGATATTAATCACAATCTCCCACTATATAAAAATTGCTAAAAAGGATTTATCCAAAAGCTGAAAGCCCGAAATTGTATCCACAATCTCCAACAACAAAAACATTAAATATAATTATATTAACATTAAATATTTAATCATTATGGAGAATTTTTTTAGATAATTAGCACGAAGTATATTATCAATTAGTGAGAAAACAAAGTTAAAATACGTGTTTCTTTATTAGTCATTCACATAATTATTAGAAGGCGTTTGGTATATAGTAATCAGTAGAAATCATATCCTTGGAAAAGTAATAGTAGACAATATGATTCTCAATAAACTGATATTATCATGTTTGATTATATACATGAATTTTCCATTAGATTCCTATGAATAATATATTACTATGTTTAATTGTAATAGGAATTTCGTATAATTGACAAAAACAAATTGTAGTATTAACATTAAATGTATTAATATAGTATGTTAGTACTAATATTAAATAATAATAACAATATAAATATAAATAAAAAGAATATTATATATAATTTAAAATTAGTATTACTATGAACATTAATAATACTATTCATATTGATATCATACTATTAAATGTTATTATTGTTAATGTTATTATTATCATTGTTATTACATAATAATTATTTTATATTAATATAATATCTATTTTAATAATATATTAATATTTATATTATATTATGTAATAAATAGTATTAAATTATTTTTATTTTATTTTATATTATAGTATTTATGTATATATTGTATATGTAATATATTTTATTATTATTTTTAATGTTATTATTTATCTTATTATCAAATTATTATTTTCATAATAATATAATTATGCTAAAATATTATATATATATATATATAATATAATATACTTTTATAGTAAATAACATATAATATAATATATGGATATGGATATGAATATGAATATGAATATAAATATAAATATAAATAATAATAAAAATATAATTCTTTATAATATATTCTTATTTTATATTAATATTAACATTAAATAATAATATTAAGTTCTAATAATATTATAAATATTAATAGTTTTTATATTATTTTATATTATTTATTTATATCATCATCATGGAAGAAAATGTGAGATTTTCTGTTTTGAGATTCTTGGGAATATGAACATCATATTGTTGGGTGGAATTTAGATTATCCCAAAATGAGATAAAGTAAATTTTATGGGATTGAGTTTCTCATAAATCCAAAAATCATAATTCTTGAATTAAATGTGAGAATCTTGCAAATTCTCAATGCCACCCTCAAGATTACTACATACTAAATGTAACACCTGAGTATTTTTACTACATTAAAAATGCAGTAATTTAAAATTATGTAAGACAAAAATATAGTTTAAGAAAAATATTGTATAATTACATGAAAAATTATACAGTATTAGAATAATGCAGTGCGAGAAAGTACACTGATAGAGTTATGCAGTATTAAAATTACACTGTAAAAGTAACACAGTGTAGGAATTAGACTGTTTAAGGTCATGCAGTACAGAATTGGACTGTTTAAGTTAAAGTAGTATAGGAATAATACTATTTGAAGAATACGGATGAATATGGATACTGGAGCAGTATAGAGAATATATCGACAGAATAAGAAAAATATTGTCAATATAAATTTGGACTGAACAAAGTTAGATAAAATTGGAATTATATTATGTGACGGATGAAAATAAGTATGGGAGGTCATAGGACCTCATCAATTATATGAAAAAGAATACCGGCAATATAAGAAAAATACTGTCAGTATAAACTTGGACTGCGTAAAAAGTTTGATGGACACTCAATGGATTTTGATTGGGCCACCACATGATAAAATGTGGCCCAATCACATTTGGCCACCCAAAGTAACCTAATTGATTACCAAGGTGATGACTTATCACCTTTTTATTAAAAAAAAAAGAAAACAAAAAGAAAAAAAAAAGTAAATACATGCATGCTATAAGAGACCATTTGGTCTCCAACGTGCAAGAGGAAAGAAAAAGAAAGAATGAAAGAAAAAGAAAGAATGAAAGAAAGGAAGGAAGAAAGAAAGAAAGAAAGGAAGATAAAAAAAAAATGTTTCATTTTTCCCCTCCAAAAACCGTCTCCTCCATGAAAGTTCCTTCAAGAAATTTAGATGAATTCTAAGCCTCCAAGGTATGCAAGGAACCAAGAGCAAGTATTCTTAAAGAAGAGTAGAGAGTTTTAAAGTAAAACTCAAAACTTTTCCCTATTGTATACTAGGGTTTTGTTCAAGTTTTGATGGATTTTTATGGTCAGGTATGGGCTTGATATCAAGGGAACTTTAAAGGGTTTCAAGCAAGGAAAAGTGAAGACAAGCACCTTGCATGGATTAGGTAAAATCTTAATCTTTTTAATTAAGTTAAAGTTTGTGTTTTATATGCATATTAAGTGTTTGAAGAAATGTTTAAGCCATGGCAGGCAATATGGACATTATGACATGATTAATTTATGTTATATGTTGATGGTAATGATGATGGAAAGAAGAAAGTAATAGTTTTGTGAAATTTCAAAGGGGACTAAATTGCAAAGAAAAAACAATTCTTTACAGATTTAAAAATCAACCAAAAAGTCTCCCTAAACAATGGAATTTCAAAAAATTTATAACATAAAAGTTGTAGAACTCGTTGAAACTGTTAGGACAATATGGACAGTTTCTTAAAATTCTGCCTGATTTAGAAGTTATGAATTTTACAAAATTTTAGGCACAAAATTTCAAGAAATGTTTAGAATTCAACCATAGTACTTTTATAAGTTTTATTCATTGTGAAAAACTAAACGTTTGGTATAAATTGATCGTTTTTGGTTTCAAGGGCAAAAATGTAAATAATTTTGTATTTTGGGCCAAAACCGTAAAATTTTGTGAAAACTGGGTTTTCACTAGGGAACGTTAGTTTCCTACACTGCTGTAGGCAGTAAGTATCATAGATACTAAGTTTTTAAGAAATTAAAGTTTAGTTAAGGAAATAATGGAAGAAAAAGAGATTGAGGACAAAATGGTCATATTATAAAATGACCAAAATGCACCCGAAATGCCCGATGTTGAAAAACGCTCCTTAGCGGGAATTTTTTCGTAATATGTAAGTAATGAAACGTTAAAGTTAAGCAATGGGTTTTATAGAGTTACAAAGTTAACAAAAAACCTGATAGGGGTAAAAACGTCATTTTTACAAAAACGGCCAAAGCGAAGTCGAACATTCCGAATTAGCATAACGTTCTTTGACAGAAAATATCCTGTAATACGTTAAATATCGAAACCGCCAGTGAGACGGGAAGTTTAACTAAGGGTCACTTAAGAACAAAAGAGTGATAACCCGATAGGTTACGAAGTTAAGTAAAACAGTACGGTAACTTGATGGGTTACGAAGTTAAAAGTAACGAGGTACAAGGTAAAGAGAACGGTAAACTGATAATACACCAAGTTATGAAAAGAAGGAATGAATGTTTAAGGTTTAAGTTAAGTTAACAATCAAGTGGATTGATAATAAAGAAAGTTAACTAATAAATCGGCTGTCGTTCGATCAGGACACAGAAGCCGACTAATGGAAGGAAAAGGAATGAGACAAGAACAAAATAGAGAACGTTAAAGCTAAGTCTAGGTAAATTTTAAACCTCACCTACAGCATAAAGTAAATGATTTTTAAATATTTATGTGTACATTTATAAATGAGTTTGCAATTATTATGCAAGTTTCTTTTAAAGTATGTTTTCATTTATTATGCAAAAAATTTTAAAGATTCAAAGTAAGATTTGCAATGAATTTACAACTGTATGTTTAAAGTCTATTTGCAGATTGATATGCATAATGTTTTTAAAAGTTTAAGTTATGATTTTCAAAGTATTTAAAGTATGTTTTGCATTTTGAAAATACATAATGTTTCATAGTTTAAGTTATAAGTTTTATGATGCATTTGTTATGCAATAAGTTTCAGAATAAAAGTTATGTTTTGTAAAATGTGTTTGCGTTTTAAGTTGTATTTGTTATGCAATAGGTTTTAGAGTATAAGATATGATTTGCAAAGTTGTTTGTATATGATGTGTTAGCATTTGTTATGCTCATTAACATTAAAAAGAGGATAACATACAGACGATAAAAGAAAGTGTCGTACCAGCCTCTTTGATGTGAGGTACTGAAAGTAAAGTTAAAGTTTGACCTTCTTGATGTGAGGTACATGACCTCGGTGATCGATGCTTTTAAGTCTTCTACAAAGGAAGCATCATGTTTATAATATCATGATCGATGATGTTGGTACGAACACTATAGTAAGATAAGGAAAGATAAAGAACATGGATAGAAAGTTAAAGTAAGATAAGGAAAGTTAAGGAACAAGAATAGAAAGTTAAAGTAAGAAAAAAAATATTCATAAGACATTCATAATTGAAAGTTCATAATTGAGCATAAATAGGAACATACATTTTGATTTTTCTTGTTTTCCTAGTTATGAAACATTTATATGCTATGGAAAACATTTCGAGAAATGTTTTATATTAAGTGTTTATAAAAACATAAATGATGTTTATAAAGAGCAATCTGAGGATTGTTTTATGTTAAATATTTTATGAAAAGTGTTTATGAAAAACGTTACAGAAATATTTTATGAAAACGTTTATGAAAAACGTTTTAGAAATGTTTTATGAAAAATGTTTACAAAAAACGTTTATGAAAAATGTTTCAAGAGAAAGGTTTTTATGAGAAAAGCTTTTTTAAAGCATGTTTCAATGATTTGTGAGATATGTTTGAACTTACTGAGCGAAAGTTCATTAAAAGTTTCTTCATGTTGTTGGTAGATTTATGGGTAACCAGTAGGACCCGTTAGAAGAGCTGGGTGCTGCGTGCTGCGGATGACAGATGTGAAGATTTAGGTATGGATACCACCACAATAAGTTTTCACTGTACAAAAAAAATGTTTTCCCACTATTTGATACAATATTTTCAAAGTGCAAAAAAAAAAAAAAAAGTCAAAGTTTCGATAAAGTCAAAGTATGAAGAAATGTTTTCAAAGATTTAAGATATAGTTTACGAACTGTTTTATATAATTATAAAGTTAAGTTTTAAGCCATATTTTAGTAAATGTTTCTTGTTAAGTTTTAAGAAACGATTTGAAATAGTTTTAAAGGCAAGTGTTGATCGAGGTCTCAACTTGAATGGCGACAGTTGTCGCAACAGTTTTTAAGAACATTTTTCAAGGATGTTTAAAGAAAAAAATTTATTTCAGTATTTTTCTTACTAAGTAAGTAAGATTATTCTTTAAGAATGATGTTTAAGAAAGTAAAGTGACTGCCCGAAAAGACGGGTCGTCACGCTAAACGCCCCCTTAGAGCCTCCAACCACCATTTTACTAGCCCCATCCCTTGCAAGTGTAACCATCCCATGACTAATGGTCGCCTATTAGGATGATCCAACTAACAGCAGGGACGAAGGAGTTGGATAAACACTATAAGCTAATTTAAGTACTGCCTGTTTCTTATTTGATGCTGCTTGATTGGGTGTTTAAGAGAAGTGTCTCAACTTTTTAAAATACACAGTGCAATATATGAAGATTTACACTTTATAGTGTAATATATTTTTAACTTTATATTGTAATATATAATAGCATTATACTATTTACGATTTGAACTTTAAAGTTCAAATCATTTTGATACTCTAACTAAATCATAACTTTTTTTTTTCTTTGACAAATGTTGAATCTTTTTTTTTTTTTTTTTTTAAGAATTGTTGAATCATGATTTAAGCTAAAGATGTAACTGTTGTAAAAAAATAAGACGGTAAATAGCCAAACCATTTTCTTATCTATCGACGTTATATGTATATTGTATGTAAACCGCGTTAAAAGCCTTACATTAACTTTAACGTTCACATGGAGAGGGTCTAAGGCAGTACTTCATCATTACCTATCATAAAAGGGCAAGTAATTTATTAAAAAGAGGGAGAGCATATTATTTTCAATATCTTCTTGTTAAAATCATGTTGGTATTTCCATGTTTAGAAATCCCATTATAGTATCTTATTATTAAAAAAATCGTTTAAGTATTCCAAACTTGTTTTCTGAAATATATGGTTGTCCCCCAATTTAAAAATATAATTAAATAAAAAAAAAGTATAAAAATCCTAAAATTCCTTAATAAGGAAATATTCATAAAATTCACAAAATTTGTGTTTTTAAGAAAATGGAATTCAAAGGATAGAATTGTAGATATATGTTTACAAAAAGACTTTAATGTGCATGAATGATATATATATTTTTTAAAAATTACAAGGTGCCTCGTGAAAATTTGTAAAACATGAAGATAAAAAATGCTGGATTTTTTTTTTTAATTAAAAAGTTATGGTGGGGACACTAAAATTTTCTATCGGTAGAGTACGAAATAAAGACTGCTAGATAATTATCTAATAGGTGTTATGAATTGAGCTCATAGTTTAAAAAATAGTCTTAAAAGTAGGAAATTGAACAACACAAAAAACTTTATAAATTATCAGTTTTTACTTAATATATCTCAACCCTTAATTTAATAAAAATTTTAATCTCAATCCTTGATTCCAAGAATATATCCAAAACCTAACACAATTTATATAACAAAAGTTTGATGAAGGCATTGAAAACATGTACATAATGTATGAGGAAGATCGTAGATTCTCAGTTTTTCACTAATTGTATTTCTTGGATTTTTTTTTTGTATTTTATGACTTCGTCTAAGAAAAAAAATTGTAAAATAAAAAGTATACCAACCTTTTTAAATTCCAAAATATAAAATCCATTTTCTCTCCTTGCAAAAATTGTCTGTAATATTCATTTCTTATTTGTTTTAGTTTGAATTTTTTATTTGACAGTTAAGTTTTCCAACAAGTTCTGGTGAGAGACACGAACGATTGGTTAGTTTCCGTTTGGTGGGTTTCACCGTCTTCATGCTTCTTCTTCAATTCGCACGTCTCTCTCGTCCTTTATTTTATTTTAGTTGATTTGGATTCTGACGATTGCTTCTAATTTTTCTTTAGTTTGTTTACAGAAGTCACCGTGTGATTCGCTTCTAAAGTTAAATAGTTGGGCCCATTTACAATCTAAGCGAACAGAATGATCATACTCTCATCAGCACGGCTGAAGGCGTTCCCATCATAGACTTGTTATATATATATATATATATATATATATATAAAATAAAGTTGTAATATTTTTTTTTTATAGAAGGGAAGAGAAAATACTACAACTTTCAAGTGAAGTTAAGTGTGACTCTAACCTTCAACCCTTCAGCCTATGGTTAGGGTGTAAAGACTTACAACTAACTAAACTGACATCGTATGTCAGTTGTAATATTTTGTTTAGTACCTTAATTGGAATCCAATTCAACGTAAAGCTCTTAACAACTATATCAAAAAAATAATTATTATAATATAAGATTCATATATGTTATAATTTTTAAATCATTATTTTTAGTTTCAAACATATTCAAAAAATGCCTTCTAAAACGCAATTTACAAGTTAGTGAAATGATATTTTTACTCGAGGTGACAATAATCGTATTCGTGGCAGTACGTTTACAGCACGACATGTTTAGCCCGAACACAAACATAACACGATTAATAAACGTGCTAGAAATGCAAACACGAACACGACACGCTTATGGCACGCGTAACACGGCATGACACGATTAACACGATTGTTAAACGTGTCGTGATGGGTTGATACGATAACAACACGCATATGATATGTTTATGACCCAATTAACTAAAAATTAAAAAAAAAAATTTAAAAAAGCCAATAAAAAAAATTAACAAAAACACAATATCTAATTAATACTAACCTATTATAAATATTTCAAATATTTTTATTTTTAAGTCTAAATGTGTTATAAATGGACGGGTTGTGTCGTGCCGTGTCAACACGTTTACGGCCCGTTTAATTAAACGTGTTAAGGCGCATTTAGCGTGTTAGCACGAATCCAACCTATTTATTTTTGTGTTATTTGTACCAACCCATTTGTGACACATTTAATAAAAGTGGGGTCTAAACTTGTTTATCTCATTTAGTTTTTGTGTCGTGTCATTGTGTCATATCTGAAATTATCGGCTCTAATTTTAACCAACGCAATAAAAGCACAAGGATAGTTTGGTAATTTGAGCAGTCCACCAATCTTTTTCCACGGGCCCCACCAATCTCATCCCGTTGGATCAACCGAGTAGTGATCCACTGACAATTCAGTCCTTTCGGCTAAGTACGAACACAGTCCGAAACGTCGGCAGCTTAAGGGAATTTCCAAACAGTCCCGTTGGACAATCTTTAAGTTTTTTTGGTTCTCACAAAAAAAAAGTGCTAAAAAAAATTGACGAAGACCCAACGTCCCTTTCAGTTTCAACTATTCAAAACGCACAATATGGGACCCACCAAAAAAACATTTTGATTGGAAAAAAGATTTCTAAATCGGGACACAACTCAGAAAACGACCCAACCTGGAGGACCTCCACGGAAAAAAAAAAAAACCCTCAAAAAAACATAAGAAATGCAGCGCGTGTCTAATGGCCAGTCCTTGTCAGACGTACTGACTTTGTCTAAGAGCGACACTTAGAAGGGACAGTTCACTTTCTGTGTTGGATTACGTGTCGTTTAATTCTCCTCTTTCTCTTCACATCCCGGTATAGATAAAAGATTTCTCCTTGGATTTGTTTAAAGATTTTTTTAATTTAATTTTTAATATATATATTTTTTTGTTTTTTGTTTTCTTGGCTATATATAATGACTTGGGCTTTTGGTAGAATTTGCAAGGAGGTTTTCATCTTCTGAATATTGTTGGGTGTGTCTGTTTGACGCGTGTTGTCTTCTGTGCTTTGACAGAATTAAAATTTAGTTTTTCTGATCTGGGTTTTTTTTTTTCTTTTTTGCTTTTTCACCTTTTGTTCTCCCGGGTTAGGATTTTGGGAATTTGTCTTTCTTTCTTTTGGGGAAAAAATCACTCTCTTTTGGTCTCTCTTTAGCTTTTGGTGCTACAGTTCTATTTAGCTTCAAATTTGTGTATTCTTTAGAATTTGTTTGGTGGGTTGTTCTTTTATTTTCATAATAATTATTTGGTTGTTGGGATTGGGGGGTTTGGGGTTGCAATGGAGGAGAGATATGAGTCATTGAAGGAGCTTGGTTCTGGGAATTTTGGAGTGGCGAGGCTTGTTAGGGATAAGAAGACAAAGGAGCTTGTTGCAGTCAAATATATAGAAAGAGGAAAGAAGGTGATCCATCTTTGCCTCTCTCTTATTTTTTTTTTTTTATGGAAATTATTTGCTGAGAATTTTATGCCTTGTTTACCCTGACATTTTCTTCTTGGATGATTTGAGATACTTTTGAAATTGACTTTCTCTAATTCTTCTGCATAAGGGGTTTTCAAGCCTCTTATTGTGTTCATTTTGGGTTGTGCAGATATTGCAGTTTGCATGGAATAGTTTCCTTTTTTTATTTTTTTTATTTTTTATTTTTAAGTTGCAGTGTTTATGGTGGTGGGTTTTGGATAGTTTGTTCTTGACTCTATATTGTTACCTAAAATTCTTGGTATTAAAACTCCATAGATGATAATAGGTCCTCCACTAGTGTCATCAAAAAGGGGTCTAATTGAAGGACCTAAGATGGATCATAGTATATGTAAATAACAGATCAGAGCCAATCATTGTTGACCTGCCCATTGACTTTTAATTTTGGTTGGAGATGGAGACTTCCAAATCGTTTCTTGGGTTTTTGGTGTTTAGTGTCCTAGAACTGTGAATATCTACCAAATTAAGGTCCACAAGTATTTCGATTTTGTCAACATGTTCTTTTACCTACAAAGTCAGATATTTAGTTTTGAGTCCTGACTTGCCTAATTTTCATGTTTCAAGGTTTCCGGCCTGTCCTTGTTTATCCTAGCTTTGTACAGAATTATAGCATATGGTGTACTTAACTAATTCTAGTAGATATCAAGCTCAAGGCATGATTTACTGGTGCCTTAGTGAAAATAATTGACAGCTTCCTTTCGGCTTTCTGTATCCGTCCCATAGGTTGTGGTATCATAGTCAAGGGCAGAGTTGCATATAGTCGAGTGGCCACCCCACCTGATTATTGTTTTTTATTATTTTTATTGTTTTTAATCTCTTTTTTTTTTTTTTAATTTATACGTGAAATCTGAAAATTTTGAAAGTATGTGTGTCCCAAGTGAAATCTCTCATTTGACTCATGGGTGAAATCTGATGAAAATTTTAGCATACACCCCGCCCGTCCTAACCCATGTTTCTGGCTCTGCCCCTAATTGTAATATTTTATTGTATACTATAGTCCTTTCTCATAGGTTTGTAATGGCTAAGCTATAGATTTTCCTATAAGCAGACCATAAGAGCAAAATGTTCTTTGTCCTTGATGGCATTTATCGTCAAGGGTTTTAATGTGTATGCATTGCATTTTGTTTGTGCGGTTTTTACGTACTGTGTCTCCTATGTTACCTGTAATTTCACCGAGATTATTCATTCCACTATGTTTCAGATTGATGAGAATGTTCAGAGAGAGATTATAAACCATAGGTCCTTGCGGCACCCAAACATTGTCAGATTCAAGGAGGTGAGAAAATCTAATGTTCCGACTAAATGTGGCACCTTAATAAGAGGTTGAAAAAGAAATTTTTGGGTTTTTTTACACTCTCTTCCTTCAAACAAAAAGGAAAAATAGGAAGGGCTGACCTCGTATATTGGCTTGAAGAAATAAATTTTTTCCTTTGTAGGTTTGTTTGACTCCAACACATTTAGCCATTGTGATGGAATATGCAGCTGGCGGTGAACTTTTCGAAAGGATATGCAGTGCTGGTAGATTTAGTGAAGACGAGGTTAGTTTGTATGTTTTAATTGACATGATTCAGTCATTTTATTGGCACATTGAGTATCTAAATCGCTCGATCATGTCTTTTTGGTATCGTTGGCGGAAACTCGCTTTCATGGCAGGCAAGATTTTTCTTCCAGCAACTAATATCTGGAGTTGGTTACTGTCATTACATGGTATGCTTTGATGTTTTTCCATATAATTTTTGTTTTTTCCCGCTTAGCTTACTATACTTCTGTTCTAACATTGACCCAAAATTTTGCTGCAGCAAATTTGTCATAGGGATCTGAAACTGGAGAACACGCTCTTGGATGGAAGCCCAACTCCCCGCCTTAAAATATGCGACTTCGGTTACTCCAAGGTCAATGATTCATTTTTTGAATTCTACTTAGTTTGAGTAGAACTTAAATTATCAGTAGACAGTTTTTGCCTTTTTTTGGATGTGTAACGTGTTTGTTTCTGACTTTGTATTTAATATACTTTTACCCACTATACTAATTTGCAGTAACGTTTCATTTCTGCAGTCTGCTTTGTTGCACTCGCAACCTAAATCGACCGTTGGAACACCCGCATACATTGCTCCTGAAGTTTTGCAACGAAAAGAATATGATGGAAAGGTACCAGGTTTCTATATCACTGTCCAGATAGCCTAGAAAGATTTTTGTTGGGTCGTCGTTAGTTTGGACTATCTAATTTTATGTACATTGTACCAATTATTAACAAACTTAATAAGATTAGTGAAATGGATAATCACACGATTCCAAATTTGCTTTCTGACTTGGTAGAGCTTATAGATTGCAGATGTATGGTCCTGTGGTGTCACGCTGTATGTTATGTTGGTTGGTGCTTATCCGTTTGAGGATCCAGAAGACCCTAGAAATTTCCGAAAGACAATTGGGGTGAGCGTTTTTATCTGAAATTGAACTGCGACTTGCATGTGATTTTTCTTCTTCTTCCTTCAAACTGATTTATTTGTGGATTCTGAAACAGAGAATTATGAGCGTCCAATACTCGATACCCGACTATGTACGTGTATCCGCAGAATGTAGACACCTGCTTTCGCGTATATTTGTTGCCAATCCCGCCAAGGTAGCACTCCTTTGCTATTTGTGCTCCCCAAATTCTGTTGCATGTTAACGTATGTTTTGAACCTTACTTTATCAGTTAGACTTTCTCTATAGGTTTAAGCCCCGGACCAATTTAACTAAGGCCTAAGATTCTAACAAATTGTAAAATGGCCAATTCACTTCACACGTTTTTGTGTGTGCAGAGGGTCTCCATCTCTGAAATAAAACAGCATCCTTGGTTCCTCAAAAACTTGCCAAAGGAGCTGCTTGAAGTTGAGAGGACGAACTACTCCAACTTGGAAAACGACCAACCGACACAAAGCGTGGAAGAAATAATGCGCATCATACAAGAGGCAAAGACGCCGGGGGAGGGAGCCAAGGCTAGCGGCCTAGGCGCTACTGCTGCTGCTGCTGGGGCATCAGCGTCCGGCCTTGATGACGAGTCTGACGTGGATGTCAGCGGTGATTACGTTGAAGCTGTTTGAAGATGATGCAATTGCTTTCTAGTTTTTTTTTATAAATGAACTTGAATTTGAATTTGACATTAATGGGGTTGATCAACTTGTACAGTATATTACATGCCGCAACTATGAAGTCAGGATTGGGTTTACAAGCGACTTTGCATACAAAATTTCCCGGGACAGTTATCTTTTTTTTCTTTTTTTTTTGGGGGGTCTGGTCTTAAAAAAGGATTAAATTTCTTTTTTTCTTTGTAGATGTTGTATTTCTGGTTATTTCTAATTGCAAATTCTGATTCTGAGACAACTTTTTTTATATTCCAAATTCTTTTGCACATAGACGACGGGGGTATCGTGGAGAATTAGCAAAAAGGTGACGCATTAGGTAGCAAACCTTTCCGGGGATTGAACTCGACGTGAATCGAAAAGCAACCTTCTGATCTGGAGTCAGACACGCTACCATTGCGCCACGGATCCTGCGTGTAATTTTGCCGCTCTTGTTTACCCTTATCTGAGTAAAACTTCTAAAGCATGTTGCTGATCTGCTGCTTCCTGTGAATTTCTACGAACCAGAACAAGTACTTAAACCTTTGGCATCCTAAGAACTGAAAAAAGTTATATTAAAAAGAGTTGTTGGTGCAAATAGCTAATGTAAAAATTGTGCTGCTTTTTAGTTTGATGAATCCAATTCATCTATATATCACCTTTGGTTGTGCTCTTTTACGTCATACTGCGAACCTTTGCAAAGCAAAAAGTTTAAGGTAAATTCTCGGCATTTTGCATTTTATAATCAAGTTCAGGATCATCGATGCTTGCGCTATTGTAAGATTTTTATGGGTTTTGGACACAAATTTTTGTAAGATTTTTATGGGTTCTGGACTCAAATGTTTATGTGAGCAGGCGTTTGGGACGATAAGTTAGACACTTGTTTGAACTATGATTTGATATTTTGAATTTAAAATTCTCCTCAAATTCAAGAACACCTCCTCTTATTATTAAGATTTTGAACTCAGTTTTCAAACTTCCTATTTCAAATTCAAACTATCATAATTCAAACCCACAAACAAAACAGACCCTTAATTGATTAGTTTGTCTTAACCAAGAAAACTTCTTTTTTAAAGAATAATAGTTAAAAAGCATGCGCTCTGCGCGAATGTATTAAGCATGTTAAAAAAAATAAAAATAAAAAAAAGTTTTGGGCAATTAAAAAAAAGTTTCGAAAAACAAGGAAAAGACATTTATGTTAGAAAATTAAAAACGCATGCTTTTTCTAATATTTTTATGTGGAGTTACTTATGACTTCACATTCCATTTGGATTCAACTTTTTACGTTCACATTTTTTCTATTGAATGCTAATTTGCAAAAGAAATGGTTGGCATTTGCAAAGCCCCAACCTATGCTATACAATAGGCACACCGCACACGAGAGACGCATCCAGAGTCAAAATTGGGGTGTGATTGAAGGAGATAACGTGCCCAATGTGCAATTCAACATCAAGTTATTTTCATGCTTGTAGTATGTCGTCTCAAAGATAATTACAAGAGATTCCACAAACAAGAAGCAACATGGAAACTCCCCTAACCACCCTCTTACTGCCCTTGACAACCCCCTATTCTAAGCGATCTTTTACATGATTCTTTCCATCGTAATTGTTGGAGAATTACTGTTAAATCATGGTAAATTTTATTTCATTGAATATGAGAGTTGTTGTTTCACTCT